>CAWVNZ010001263.1:0-21765 GCA_963930735.1 Dioctria linearis
AGCACCAACGGTTATGCATGATCCTTCCGAGGCGGGAAGTGAGCTTGAGATTTGTAAACAAAAGCTCGACTTGCTATTTCGGCTAATTAAAGAGAATAAAGTCGAAACTTATGACGACTATCAACGCGTGAGATGTCGATTGAGTCACCTAAGTGGGGCGTGCTATACGCTTAGCTCGCTCATCAACAGATCATTCCCAAGAGGCCACTGAAAAAGTATCGGCTCTATCCGAGCTTATTAAGGAAATCATGAAAATTAAGATTACTCCTCGTAGGGATGCCGCTGAGAACCAAAAGCCTCAAGCCCCTGCAGGTGCAACTAGCACTCCGGCACCACCTAGCTTTGAGAGAAATGTTGAAGGAGCTGGGGCCGCGACTGTTGGACCAGGTGCAGTACGTCGACGTATTCAGTTTCCTAAAAGTGTGACACTTCCATCGCTGTCTATAATTGGAAATACAGCTGGGGATCTAGGAATGTCTCCTAATCAGTTTTTTAGCACAACCACGAATCCATTAAATTATACAACCCTGACGCCTCGCATGGGCAATCAGAGTGAACCCTTGTCAACAACTCCTTTCCCTAATGAACAAAATCGCGGAAGCAACCCTAGCGGGAATCAACCCGATGTCCATTTTCAGTATACTGGCCGCCCAGAAACTTCGAGCTCTCCTCGTTGGCAGCCAAGACTACCAAAGTGGAAGATATCCCCAGAGGGGACTTGACGGCACCGAATTTGTCTTCCGACTAGAAATGCTTTCCAAGGACGATAACTATCCGCTGGATCGTTTAATTGGCATTTTGCCTAATTTCCTCGCAGGTACGGCTGAAAGCTGGTTCTGGGTTTACAAGCGGAAGTATCCCGATACGAGTTGGCAGGGTATGAAGACAGCCCTACTCGAGCGATTCGGGAGCTATGTCTCAGAAAGAGAAACGCGAAGGGCCATTGAAACAAGAAGACAAGGCCCGAAAGAAACGTTCAATAATTTCCTGCTCGACGTAGAACGGCTTAACGGTCGGCTTCGAAGACCATTTCCTGACAGAGAGCTACTCGAAATTTTCCGAGAAAACATGGACCCCGGCACGGCAGAGTGCCACTACCGCGACAATATTCAGATCAACGGAAGGGGTGAGAATTATCTGCCAGAGGTTAGAAAAATTGTGGGCTAGATCTGGGCACGACCCTCGTCAGCTGACTATGGCTCGCAATTTCCGAAATAAAGCGCAGATCGAAGATCTAGAGGAGGTACTACCCTTGTGAGACTACGTTGATAATCACATCGACCCACAAGTAGCAGCTCTTACGCCAGTGCTAAGGAGAAACACTGCAAACAGCACTTCGTTTGATATATGTTGGAACTGCCGGGACTTGGGCCACAGATATCAAGACTGTTCAAAGGGTCGTCTGCTTGGGATATTATGTTACGGCTGCGGACGTTCTGGCGTGCTGAAGCCAAACTGTGGGTCCTGTTTAGGCCGCGCGGTAAACAAGACCCCGAACGCAGAACGAGCTGGGGTCATGCGTTCCGGCCATACAACCAGTTACCCCAGTGCCAGGAGAGTAGAAGGAGCCACCAATACCAAGCCTGCAACTCATCTTTAGGGGATGCTTTAGTGACATTGCTACCCACTTCATCCCTTTCCCACTTAGCATCAACCCAATCAACCCAAACTCTCCATTCTTACATAGGCACACGCAAAACAACTTCTGAGCAATCCCTTCGCTCTCGAGATATCGCTTCGAGTCGAGGTCGGCGGCGTCAGCTTAGATCTCGGATGTACTGGAAATCCAAAAGCTGCTTCGTAAAGCAGTATCCGCCGCTATTCAGCGTGATGGAGAAGGACCATCGTCCATACGTCACAGTAAAAATAACTGAAGAAAAAATAGTTGGTCTGCTTGACAGTGGAGCTTCTGTGAGCATATTGGGAAAACACTCTAGAATTTCTGCGTAAGAATAATCGTAGTTACAACTAGAGTCATTCTTATGTTCGTACAGCGGATGGCTCACGGAATTCTATCCTTAGTCACATAAAGTTGCCCGTCCGTTATGCGGAGAAAACAGAAACCATGCATTTTCACTTAGTGCCCAGCTTACAAAAAGAACTTTACTTAGGAATTAATTTTTGGGATGCTTTTGGCATTATCGCTTCTGTAATAGACTTCCTCGATATTGATAAAACGACGAAGATCCATCCTCCGCAACACACCCCTCACACCAGAGCAAAATGCCCAACTGCAAGATCTCAAACATCAATTTCCTTCCTTTTCGAAGCATGGCCTCGGCCGTACTCAGCTGTTGAAACACAGCATCGACGTAGGATATACTCCACCAATAAAGCAACGTCACTATCCGGTATACCCGGCGGTTCAAAAGCTGTTATATGAGGAACTGGACCGAATGTTAGCCATGGACGTCATCGAAGTGAGTCAGAGCTCCTGGAGCTCGCCAGTGGTTCTCGTGAAAAATTCTAATGGGAAGGTGCGACTATGCTTAGATTCTCGCAAGGTAAGTTCTGTTAATAAGAAAGATGCTAATCCACTGCCATTGATAGATGGACTCTTAGGTCGTCTCCGGAAACCAGATATATCTCAAGCTTAGATCTGAAAGACGCATTCTGGCAGATACCACCCGCAGAGTCCGCTCGTGATAAGACTGCATTCACAGTTCCTGGAAGGCATTTATATCAATTTAAAGTTATGCCGTTTGGTCTGTGCAATGCCCCACAAACTATGTGTCGTCTTATGGACCGGGTAGTACCTCATTAATACCACGATCGAGTATTTGTCTACTTAGATGACTTACTCATTACTTCCACTACGTTCGCTGAACATCTGAACCTACTGAGGGATGTCGCTTCCCTGCTTCGTCAGGCAGGACTGACCATAAACGTTGAGAAGAGCAAGTTTGTGCTTCGAGAAATTAAATACCTTGGCTATGTGGTTGGTGAAGGAGGTCTGAGGGTCGATCCTGAAAAGGTGTCTGCAATTGTAGATTTTCCCAGCCCATCAACAGTCCGGCAAACACGCAGACTACTTGGCATGGCTGGATGGTACAGGAGATTTATCCCAAACTTTTCGAGCATCGCTGTTCCGATCACAGAGCTTCTAAAGAAGGATGAGAAGTTTCAGTGAACTCTGGAGGCTCAAGAAGCTTTTAAACAACTAAAAAAACACTTATGTTCGGCCCCACTGCTAGCTTATCCAGATTATTCGAAGCCCCTCTATATAAGAAGTGATTCCAGCACTATGGGAGTAGGCAGTGTCTTATTTCAAAAGTCGGAGGAGGATTCCGAAAGGCCAATTGCATTTACTTCCCAAAAGTTGAATCCAGCCCAGAGAAATTATGGTATCACTGAACTAGAATGCTTCGCTGCGGTACTGAGCGTAAAGAAGTTTAGAGCGTACATCGAAAGCTTCCACTTTACAATCATCACCGCCCACCAGAGTTTGAAATGGCTAATGACTCCAAAGGAACTCACGGGGCGACTTGCACGATGGAGCTTAAAACTACAGTCGTTCGACTTCGAGATCGAGCACGTCAAAATGTAGTGCCGGATGCATTATCTCGAATGTATCTTGATTCAGCAGAGGCGACTATCTCGGACCTTAGCAAGCTAAATTACCTGCTAGACCTAAAATCAGCACACTTTTCTGACCCTGCTTACGTAGGTTGGAAAGACAAAATCTCTGCCACACCAGCTCAGTACCCTAACCTACAAGTCACTGAACTGCACATTTTCATTCGTATTGAGGGCGATGGTGATAACGATCTATCCGATATCCCCAGTTGGAAACTCTGGATTCCTCAAGGGCTAACCAAAGATTTTATTAGAAGGGAACACGAGAGTTCCACTGCAGCTCATGGCGGAATCCACAAAACCCTCGACAGACTGCGAAGATATTATTTCTGGGCAGATATGCGCCAACAAGTCCGCGCATATATCTTACAATGCGATGTCTGCAAACAAACCAAAACTGCAAACTGCGGGCTAAGGCCCAAAATGGGAAACCAGATTGAGGTAGAAAGCCATGGCAGAGATTGCATATTGACTATATTGGACCCCTTCCAAGAAGTAAACGCGGGAATGCCACCATACTAGTCGTTGTAGACCAGTTTTCCAAATTTGTACTACTAAAGGCTTTTACTATTACAGGCTTTTCGGCATTCGCCACACAAAAGCTGCAGGATATTCGCCAGAGTCCAATGCTGCAGAAAGAGTTAATCGCTCCATCGTGGCAGCAATTAGGTCGTATGTGCAACAGGAACATACCAACTAGGATTCCCAGCTAAGTGATGTGGCTTGCGCTTTGCGTAATGCGACGCATCAGTCGACCAAATTTTCTCCTTATTTCTTACTTTACGGATATCACATGATCTTATATGGAGGTACATACAATCTTCTCCGCCAAATTGATGGCTTGGCAGAAGGTAACTTCGAAGTATTACCAGTAACTACAGAATTCCAATGGTACATGAGCGAGTGTAAGACCACCCCCGGGAAGCTTACCAGAGAAACGCTCATACCTATAATCTTCGCGCGCGAGAGATAGCTTATAAACCAAGACAAATTGCCTATGTCCGAAATTTCGTACAGAGTAAGGCCGCAGACAAGTTCGCGGCCAAATTTGCCAACAAGTTCATCAAGGCTCGCATACGGAAAAAGAATGGTAACGTTAACTATGAAGTGGAAAATATTGTTACAGTTAATGTTTGTATGACGACTTCTTCGATCTGCCCTCGGGTTTCGAGTGCTAAAGAAAGTTTTACTTCGAATTTGGAGTAGCCTTCGGACTTCGAGATTACCAGAAGTTCGACTGAACTTGCCCTCCTTCGCTAACGTCTTCGCCTGGCCGAGCGGGCACCAGGGCAATGAGGTTAAGTTCCCGCGTGCTCGGGTGCTGCACGAAGGCATATGAAAGTACTGCTTTTTTTTACCTTGAATGTTTCCCGCCCCACACGGGATTTCAGGAATGGGGCCTGTTGGAGTGGAACTCGGGCTTCTGCTAAGAGCCTTCTCGGGATGCTGAGGTATGCCCAAAACAAATTAGGGGAACACCTTATCCGGGAGATCTCCTTGCCTTGCGTTTTCCTCAGCTGAATCACTTTTTTTTCGGTAAAACAACAAATTCTTCCTGGTTTAATTCACGCTTTATTTTTCTATTGTGTTCTTTTTACTCTATTTAATTAATTTAAACAAACTTTTTTTTCCTTACAAAATTTTCGGTTCCTTTTCTCAAAATTTCTTCTAGATCTTTTTACCAATGGCTACTACTTCGCTCTCACCCTGACTTTTTATCTCTCCCGCCTAAAATTCATTTTTCCGAACCCTGCTTCTATTTATTCCTAGTCTCAACTAACCTTATCTAGCGACATCTCTTAACAATTTCTCCTTTAGTACAGTACGGCTATAAAACTTATTGTAATTTTAAATTGACTTTACTTTAAGATTTAATTTTACAAGATTTAAATTAATTTTGACATGATTTGGATGAGAACTATTGAACTGACTTTAGCATTACATTTTAACACATTTTAACTAGTTTTGACATGATTTGGCTGAGAACTATTTGAACTGACTTTAGCATTACATTTTAACAATTTTAACTAGTTTTGACATGATTTGGCTGAGAACTATTTGAACTGACTTTAGCATTACATTTTAACACATTTTAACTAGTTTTGACATGATTTGGCTGGGAACTACTTGAACTGACTTATCGGTTCTTACTTCTCCATATTTGCCAGCTGGGTTTGCTTGAGAATTCAATTCGTGACTGTTCGTTTATTGATTTTGTTGATCTATACTTGCCGATTTGATTTAGTATTTGAGATTTAGTAAGTGTCAATTCATTTACTGATTCCTACCTCATTCATCTACACTTGCAAATTTGGTGTAATTTTAAGATTTAATACGTGTAAACTCATTGACTGATACTTATTCCATTTGTCTATATTTGCAAATTTGGTGTAATTTTATAATTTAATACGTGTAAATGCATTTACAGATTTTTACTCCATTTGTCTATATTTGCAAATCTGGTTCAATTTCCAAGGTCCGATGAGCTTGAACTTACTATTTGGTTTTAACTTTTCCCTGCTTCAATTCTATTCTATTCTAAAATTCAATCGCATTCCGAAGTTTTTGGGCAGCATTGTACTAATGAACTTGGTTTGACGTTGGGTTGAGCCCTCACTTGAGTTTGAGATTCCTACGCTACCCGCTGTCTGGCTCTGACCGATCAGCTGATCGAAATGTCAAGTCTGATTCAGTGTTTTGTGAAATAAACACATAAACTATTTCCAGGATGAGGAATTCAACTCCTCAATCGCATATAATTAGTTTAAGTGTTCAAATTTATTGTTTTGAGTTATCAGGAAATGATGGGTCACAAAATGCACTGCTGTTGCAAAGAAATTCATTTTTAGAATGCTTAAACTCCCGGAAGAATCAGAGTCGGATTCATCCGAATGGCATCAACTTAAAGAAATTTGTCATGAAAGTCGCTGCCATGCAATTAGTTTTGCCCCAGAGATTTTCTTTAGCTGTTCTCCCGAAAGTTGTCATCTAATGTGCTGCTGGTGCCGATTATATTTTACGAATATTTCGCATTGCTTTAGAGAATAGTGGTACTGTTCAGCAACTCAGTGGACGTTCAAGCTACGTAAATGATGTTGCCTGGGAACCGGAAGGTGAGTTTTTTGTTCGATAGTGATTCTGTTACACTACCCCCCCTTCACAAGCTTGTAGCTCCGTCCAAGCTAACTCATCTCTCGTTGGAGTTGGTAGGCTTGACACTAGTACATACCACGGATTACCGAAATAATTAAGAGAGGGTAAGAAAGTTAAAACGTCCACTGAAAGATAACCCAGAAGGGGTTAGAGCTATAGACGGTCAAGCAAAATTCATCTACTCATTTAAGGTAGAGATGGGTTCTACTAGGATCATGTCCTTTTAAATTTTGTTCAGCTACCACGTATTATGGGAGAATTGAAGAAAGGATAGGAGAGTAAAACGTCCACTTAAAGATAACCCAGAAGGGGTTAGAGCTATAGACGGTCAGGCAAAATTCATCTACTCATTTAAGGTAGAGATGGGTTCTACTAGGATCGTGTCCTTTTAAATTTTGTTCAGCTATCACGTATTATGGAAGAATTGAAGAAAGGATAGAAAAGTTAAAACGTCCACTGAAAGATAACCCAGAAGGGGTTAGAGCTATAGACGGTCAAGCAAAATTCATCTACTCATTTAAGGTAGAGATAGGTTCTACTAGGATCGTGTCCTTTTAAATTTTGTTCAGCTACCACGTATTATGGAAGTAATGAAGGGGACGCCACTAAGGCTTTGTCGGACTTTAACTGTGCCTGGCGAGTCAGAAGCACATCCACGGCGTCACGGCGGTCCTTGGTCAGAGCTCGATATCGGTCTCGGTATCGAAAACCAAAGGTGCACTCGCAGCCGAGCAACCCAAAAAATCTGGTCTACCAGTACACCTCCGACCCCCAACCCCAAGACCAGTCGGAGAAGCCTCTGCAACCAGTAACCTAACCAACTGATTGCAGTACCTCTTCCGCACTGGGCATCTCCCTCCGACCGCAGACCAACATTCGTTCGAGGGTGTGTCTCAAAGTCCCCAGCAGAGGTTAATATTTCGAAGAAAGTCTTTAATGTGGGATTCCTATGGCAGCGCGGCCTACGCAGGGTACCATGTGGGAGGGGTTTTGATTCATCGTCAAGCAAGGGGGGTGCGAAAAAGTGGAATAATTTACAAGAGGTATACCGGCCGCTAGGCTGGTAAGGTCCTAAGCGGCACATTGGTACCCTGTAGTTACCAGTTAAGCTGGCTGGATGCCTTCTTAGGGCTACCAGGAAGTATTAGTGGTTATGTGGGGAGGTCGTTTCTTTCGCGGTATGGGGCTAGTCTATCGACGTGAACAGTTCGCATCTTTCCGCCATGACACTTTTTTATTCTGAACACCACTTCGGTTACAGCGTCGGTGATCTTGTACGGCCCATCCCAGTCGCAGTGTAGCTTTGGGCACCGCCCAACTACGCGTCTTGGGAAGTATAACCACACAAGTTGACCCACTTGAAAGCTGGGTTTCTTCGTCCGCAGGTCATAGTACGTCTTCATACGCCGACTCGCGGTGTTCAGGAGGACACGATTACTCTCATGAATCGCATTCAGTGTCGTGGTTAGATTGTCAAGGTATTCGCTAATCTGCATAACTTCCGTGGGTGGGCTTCCCAAGACCATCTTCAGTGGTAAACGAAGTTCCCGACCAAACAGGAGTTTAGCTGGTGTCTGTTTAGTGCTATCTTGCACACTTGCGCGATATGATAGTAGTAGGTACGGGACGTATTGTTCCCAGTCTCTTTGGTGTGAATTTAGAAATTTCGCCAGATAGTCCAGTATTGTTCGATTAAATCTCTCGACTAAACCGTCTGACTGTGGGTGTAAAGCGGTGGTACGTGTTTTCTCGACTCCGAACGTTTGCATTACTTCCTGAAAGACGGCACTTTCAAAATTTCTGCCTTGATCTGAATGGAGCTGCAGTGGAGCTCCATGTCGGCTGAATACGGCTGAGATGAGTGCATCTGATACAGTTTCGGCTGTCTGGTCTGGTACTGGAATTGCTTCCGGGCACTTAGTGAAGTAGTCTATACAGACTACTAGGTAGCGATTTCCGTTATTGGTATTTGGAAGTGGTCCCAGTATGTCTACAGCAACTCTTTCGAAGGGTGCGCCAACGTTGCATACCTATAGAGGAGCTCGCCGTCTTGGCCGCGGCCCTTTCCGTGCTTGACACTGTAGACACCCAGCACACCAGTCCTTTACATCCGTACTACTACCCACCCAATAATATTTCTGTCGAAGCTTTCCTAAAGTTTTGTCAATGCCGAAGTGTCCACCACCTAAAGAATCGTGTACCTGATTGAGGACAATTTTTCGCAGAGACTTCGGAACTAAGATTTGCTTGAGAACTTCCGTTCCTTGATTGATGACTCGAACGGCGATGTTATTTTCTAATTTCAGAACAGACCACATTGACCAATACGCTTCAACTTCTGGGCTAAGGTCTTTAATGCTCTCTTTATCCGGCCGTTAACCCGTAGCCAGCCACTTCCGAATACATCGTAAGGTGAGGTCGTCCTCCTGTTTTTGACCTATATCTTCTTGGGTGGTGACCAGGCGAATTATGATGGTGTCTTTTTCTTCGAGCCGTTGACAATAGTGACAATCAGTTGCGGAACAAGGACGGCGCGACATTGCATCTGCGTTGCTATGACTTTTACCCGGACGATGTACGATTTCAAAATCATAGGCCTGCATGCGTTCTATCCATCTTGCTACTTGTCCTTCAGGACACCGAAAGTTCATCAACCATCTCAAAGATGCATGGTCTGTTCGAATTGTAAACTTTTTCCCTAGTAAGTAGGGCTGAAAATGTGCGCAAGCCTTCACTATTGCAACCAATTCTTTCCTGGTGACACAGTAGTTTCGCTCAGGCCGACTGAATGTTTTGCTGTGATATTCCACCACGTATTCCATCCCGTATTTAACTTGTGAGAGAATAGCCCCCCAAGCGTGTTGGCTGGCGTCTGTGTCCAGGATAAAAAACAAATTTTCGTCTGGCTGCGCAAGTATAGGCGCAGTGGTTAAGCGGTCCTTCAACTCTTCGAACGCTTCTTAACAAGCATCTGACCAGAGGAACTTTCGACCTTTCTCCGTAAGCTCCGTTAATGGTTTCGCGATAGCTGAGAAGTTTTTAACAAACCGCCGGTATTAACAACACAGCCCTAGATTTGACTGTATATCTCTTCGTGTTTGTGATCGAGGCCAATTCTTGACAGCATTAGTTTTGTCGGGATCTGTCGAAAATCCAGAGTCGCTGATAATGTGTCCGAGGAACTTCACTTCTCTTTGACACAACTGACACTTCTTCGGTGAAACTTTTAGATTTGCTACTTTTAATCGGGCTAAGACAAGGCGGAGATTTTCTACCATTTGTTCAAACGTGCGGTCATGTACGATAACATTGTCCAAATATACTAGGCACGCCTGAGGTGGAATTCCTTGGAGGACGATTTCCATAAGCCTCTGAAACGTTGCAGGGGCGTTGGTTAGCCCAAATGGCATAACTGAAAACTCCCACAATCCACTGCCTGTAGTGAACGCGGTCTTTTCGCGGTCTTCTTCTTCCACTTCTACTTGCCAGTAGCCCGACTCTAGATCTAATGTCGAAAACCAAGTCGAACCGGCGAGTGCATCAAGAGTCAGATCGATACGTGGCAGCGGATATGAATCCTTTTTGGTGACCTCGTTTAGCCCCCTGTAGTCGACGCAAAATCTAGTCGAGCCATCCCCCTTCTTCACCAGGACGACTGGAGAAGTCCAAGGGCTACTGGATGGATTGATAACGCCTTGGATCTTCATCTCGTTTACTAGATTTTCCGCTGCCTGACGTTTGGCCAATGGAAGCCGCCTGGGAGGCTGTTTAATCGGTTTGTTGCTGCCTACGTCGATCTGATGCCGCATTATCGTGGTTCGACCGAGGTCGTTTTTTGTTCGCGCAAAGACATCCTGATGTTCTACGAGTAGTTTTTCCAGTATAATTCTCTGCTGATTATTCAGGTGTACAGTTGAGGGTTCCAGCAATAGGTGTAATTCAGGTGGTAGATTATTGAAGTTCACTGTTTCTTCCCCCGAAGAACTGACCGTGTCTGCTGCTTCTTCCACCTCTGCGAGAGTGGTGTCCGCCTTTAGTTCGATTGGGTTATATGTTACGTTTGTTACACGAACTATCAGACTTCCATTGCTGGACTGGCCGACTACTGGTTCCATCCACAGGGTAGGTGGGACATTCTTTGGTGTTATCAAAACGGTTTTCTGTTCACCCACTAGTGGGTTGAAAAGTGCTACGAAGCAGGATGAATCAGCTGGTATGGTACAGTCCTGTATTGTTTTAACAAGAATGTCAGTGCCCTCTTCTTCGATTATCGGAACCAGTTCGTGAGCTATCTTAATTGTGTGCCTTGCTAAGTCGATTGAACATCTGTTGCCTGCGAGGAAATCCATCCCGATGATGCAGTCGTCAAAGACATCAGCTACGTAGAAGGTGTGTTTTGTCGTAAAGTTTTTTATAGCTACTTGTAGCTCAATGACGCCGTCCACTATACTGGTTCCTCCAGTGACACTTCGAATCCGCGTTAAAGATGGGTGGAGACTATAAGGGTATTGAAAGCGATCTAGTATTCTTCTGTGGAAGATAGAATGTGTCGCTCCGGTATCCACAATCATGTGGCAGACAAGTCCTCCAATTTTTCATTTTATCCGGATGGTACTACAAATCGTACCTTGGCTCACAGTTATTATAGGTGGGGCTGGTAGCCTCGAAACTAGTGACTCCATCGGGCCTTGTGTCTTCACGTCGCTCAGCACTATTTGTGTAGAGATAAGGTTCGGTGCGTTGGGTATGGGGCTGTGGTGTAGTGTGCTCGTGACGGGTGTGCAGGCGGTTAGTGTGTTATTGGGTGGAGGATTTGTTATTGAGTTAGTTAGGGGAGGGTCAGTTAGTGTGTTAGTGGGTGGTGGATGGTTTGCTAGAGACTTAGTGGGAAGTGGACGGCAGTTTAGTGGGTTAGTGAGAAAGGAGGAGTGAGTTAGTGTGTTAGTGGGAAAGTAGGAGTTGGTTAATGTGTTAGTAGTAAAGGAGGGATGAGTTAGTGTGTTAAAGTGAGTGGTGATTGTGTTAGGTGTCAGGCTGGTGAGCGGCTTAGGCTTAGGAACGTGTGTAAGATTGGAGATTGGATAGGATAGGTTACGATATGACCGAGGACGTGCTGGCGCGCGGGGTGTGGAGCGTTGGTGAAATATGCTGATCCCTGCTCCCTGAGATCAGCTGACTGGTGTGTAAATTTTCGCGGGGACGAGATGAAGTAATATCTGGGCAAGTTTCTCTGTTCCCGGAGAGCAGCTGTATCGGGGTTTGTTTCGAATTCGACTGCTCTGCGCTTCGTGATACTTTTACAATTTCCGGTGGTCCTACTAGATTCTCTCCTGGCTCAATTTGTACCAGACGGATATTAATTGCTCGATTAGTAGGATGCCCTACGATCAGGTCGAATTCTATGCGATTTCCAGGAATTAATTCGGCTTCTGGTTTCACAATCGACTTCTGTAAATTTGTGAAATGGAAAAAAACATCCCCTTGAGTCTCATCACGCACAATGAACCCGAACCTTCTTCGAACGTCACATCGGCGGATAGTCCCCGTTGCATTTCGAGCTATGATCTTTGTTCTATTATAGATAGTAGCGGATATAGGAGCTGTTTGGTTTATTTGCGCTAGCTGCGGCTCCTTCACGCTAGCTCGCTGGCGTTTCCCGGCGACATCCGCTCTGAATTGCCTCCCATTCGTTCTCTTCTAAAGTCTGGCGGTTCCCTTGGTGGAGGTCTACTATTACTTGGTGCAACGGCTACCCTGATGTTTCGTCTCGCAGCCCGCGTCGCTCGATGATTAGCCTCAATTCTAAAAGTTGTTTGGACAGCATCTTGTAGAGTAGGTGGATTGAAGTCTCGCACTCTCTCTTGAACGTATAGGTTAAAAATTCCATCTAGGAAGTGCTCTAATGCTATTTGATCTCTTGCATCCTCTGGACAATATGCAAGCTTGAGCCTAGTCAGTCGTAGAAGATCTGTGGCGTACTCCGAAAAGCTCTCTCCATTCTTCTGAACTCTGGTGCTCAGCTGGACGTGACTCACGGACTCTTTATACTCCGCGCCAAATTGTATTGCAAGTGCGTTCCTTGTTTTAGAGTATGACCTTCTATTCTCTTGACCTAACGTTTCGTAAAAGCCCAAAGCCATGCCGCGTAGAGAGGCAGCTAAATAAAGAGCTTTCGTTCCGTCGTCCCAACCGTTTGCCTCCGCGATCGCTTCGAAGTGTACTTCGTAGTGATTCCAAGGACCTTTTCCATCGTACTCTGTGGGTGAAAGCATTGGTTTCCTTATGTGCTTGTCGTTTGGTATGTGCTGTGGCCGATGAGAGGTCGACGAAGAGGATTCACTGGACCGTTGTGCCCCTACAGTGTTGGAACAAATATCTGCAGGCCCATTTGTTTCCACTGGGTGTTGCTCGTTGTGATCGGGTCTCTCTCTCGGGGGAAGTGCCAAACGCTTTGTCGGCGGACTTTAAATTTGGATCACCCTCCGTATCGTCCATTACCTTATTCACGAAGGCTGTTCCGCTAAGGGCCAACAGATCGGCCATCTGCCTGTGTAATGTGCCCAGCTTCTCTTGGAAAGACAAATGCTGCCCTTTCAGGGCTTTTACCTCATTGCTGACCTCCGCCATCGTATTCGATTGCGCATTGAATTGATCGCTCAGTTCTTCGAGCTTCCGCAGGATCTTGTCGAGCTGTTCTTCTGCCATCCTGCTCGATTGCTTCTGATTTGGGTTGAGGCCAAGAGTTATTATGAAAAGAATGTGAAATTGGGCAAATAAACTTTTTCCGAAGTACGTAGTGTAAAGCTCAAGGCAGAAATAGTTGAAATGTTCCCAGCCCTTTCGTTAAAAGTTCGATCCGACTTGAGCTCTCGTGCTAAAGTTTTATCGACGCCCGTTGTTAATAAAATTTCATGCTAGAAATAATTGAAATATTTCTAACCAGTTCGTTAAGAAGTCAATCAAGATCTTTAAAAGGGATTCTATTCCACTGTGTACAGAAAGAATTAATTCTGGAGACCTCCTTCGTACGGCTTCAAACAAAAGGACAAACTACCGAGGAACACTTGTCGTCGACCCGAAACTATTAGAGAAATCTAATATTTATCTTAGGTTCCACGAACCGCGCACTAGCAAATATGCGACTCTTGAAAGTGCTTTGCGTTATATTAACCATTGACTAACATGTATAAAATTATAGGAGTTGTCTTATGCTTTGGAAGCCGTCAGCAAGCAGATTTGAAATGGCCGAAGGTATCTGGTGTTACATAAATTGTTGACCGGCTGATGCAATAAGAGGAAATATGTGCTGCTTTGTAAACCTTTTACAATCAAATATAGAAAGTTTCCCAAAATTACGTGGGGCTATACGAAAGTTGATTCATATCTCAGTGCTTTCTAACTCTTCGACAACCGCTCCCAGAATTATTTTGCATTCAATACCTTGTCGGCGGTGAAACAGAGAGAGTGTTGAAGTTATTTTTATTTTATTTCGCTCCGTAGCAAATACTAGCTAGCAAATATCAAGTTGCGTTTGAAAATTCTTTTTTCAGTTTGTACTTTGTCGCTACTAAACATAAAGGAAAAAAAATGTATCACTTACTTTGCGTTGCAGCAATCGCTCGCTACCGATTATCAACAATTTCTCCTCGAATTTTAATTTATAGGAGTTCTACTTAATTAATTCGACGATTTTATGGACATTTGGAACGTTCCGATTCCGTCCAATAAAGAATATCGACGTCAAAATAAGATTTAGCATTCACCTCGTGTATTTTCAATCGTTGGCGATCACGTATCAAATTCCTTCGAGAATATTTTGCGTCTCGTAAGTCGTGAACGTCCAGTAAAGGAAATCTATCGAAGGCAAGAGAGACCCGAGAATTATTTCTTGCACTTCCAGTCGTTGGCTCTCCAATAAAAGCCCTTTGCAAAATATTTGGTTACCTCACAATTCATTAACACTAAGATCCGAAGATTATCAAATATCTGAACTCTTTTCGCCAGCCTTTCAATTTGTTGGTAATACACCGTGAGAAGTCTCGAGAATATTTAGGGGTGATAGGCGGCCAGAGAATGAATGAAATACCATGTATTTCCCACAAAGCTTTAAATCAGATTGTTGCCAACTGTAGAAAATTTTTGGCTTATCAAGTATAGAAAATATTTTCGTTCAAAATCCAAAATTGATTATCACCTATAGAGAAATTTTTAACTCTGATTTCCAAATATAGAAAATGTTTTCCGGTGAAACCATAAATTTCAAGTATCTGTTCTAGCTTTAAACTTGCTTTCCAAATATAAACAGATTTATCACAAATAAGCGAATCAGCCTTATGTTGTTCATTTGCAGCTTCGCACTTCAAAATGTAAAGACTCCTCAAAATTATTGAGTTTTTCCGAAGTTGACGACACCAAATATACGAAAAGGTATCAGATTTAGGACGATTTTAAATTTAGTTTGCTAGTTCTCATTCGTTCCCTACACAATGTAAAAACTTTCCCGAAAATCATTGAGTATTTCTGAAGTCGACGACACCAAATATAAAAAAAAAAAAATTACCAGATCTGAGACGAGTTTACATTTATTTTGATTATTTTAAGTCTTACTCTACAAAATACAAAATTTTCAGAAATTTTTATAGTATTTCCGAAGTCGACGACCCAAATATAGAAAAATTTAGCCAATTGGAAACGATTTTGATTTTATGTTCGGTTATTCCCTAGAAAATGTAAAGATTTTTCATAAATTATTTGGTATCTCTGAAGTCGTCGACACCAAAAATGGAAAAATTTCGCAGATCTCAAACGATTTTAAATTTATTTTGTTTACGTTCAGTTATTCACTACAAAATACAAAAACTTTTCAGAGATTATTTATTTGTTGGAAGTCGTCGACCCCAAAGATAGAAAAATCTTCCAAATCGGAGACGATCTTAAGTCTATTTTGACTATTTTCAGTTGTTCACTTCAAATGAAACGCTTTTCTGAAATTATATAGTTTTCCGAAAGCGTCGACCCAATTATGGACTAGTTAAAATCCCAAACTGCTCTACGCTTTAAGTCGTTCACGGTTAAGTACGGCAGTCTTAAAAGTATTCTGTAGTTGGTAACTCACGGACACCCTATTGTAAAGGAATGTCTAATTACTTTGTACTCTATTTATCGTTCGCCTTGAAATATAGAAAGTTTCTAAACTTATCCTGAGTTCAGGAATGGTCGCCGCAAAATATAGGAGATTTGTTACCTAGTTGTGGCTTTAGGAGCCGTAAGTAGCAAGTATCGGAGATAGAGCAACCAAGCAAATACCGCCAACATAGGCAAATTTAGCAAATATAGACAAATATAGTAAATAAGGCAAATATAGTAACTGTAGCAAATATAGACAAATATAGTAAATAAGGCAAATATAGTAATTGTAGTGAATATAGACAAATATAGGCAACTACCACAAATATAGCAAGTATTTCGAATAAAATAGTACATATAGTATTTATAGGCAAATATAGCAACTTTGGTAAATTCACCGCTATAGAAATCGTAAGAAATTTTTCTTTGTCACATACCTCTGGTTAACAAGTTTATTCACTATTTTGTTCCTTGTAGTGTTAGTTATCCGATATTGAGACTATAGGCAAAATTATTGCTTTCTTTTGTTGTTGTCTTTTATTAATCGTTGACACCCTCCTTTGGAGAGTCTTGCATTTATTCTGTGCCCGATAAAACGAGGCAATTCAAAATTATGTCGCGCTTCACAACCCTCAGCTGGCAAATATGGAGAAGTTTACAAACGTTGGCAAATCTGGAATATTTGCAATACACTTTGATTTACGACCATTTCAAACAAAAAAAAGAAAAAGAATTTATGTAATGTTACGCTAACCTAACGCTACTAATTACCAACTATTGCCGCAAACTGTAGTTAAAATGGTGGTCCCAATGACGTCACCTTTGATGCACAATCGTGCGATAGAATAGTACTCAGTGGTAGTTGGTTAGTGTTTCTGCAGCAAGAAATAAATCTGGGACTTTCCAGAATGTCAACGACTTCCTCGAGGAGTTAGTGGGGTCCCTTTTACGGGAATGGTGCGTACCCCACACTTGGCACCAAATGTTACAGTTAATGTTTGTATGACGACTTCTTCGATCTGCCCTCGGGTTTCGAGTGCTAAAGGAAAGTTTTACTTCGAATTTGGAGTAGCCTTCGGACTTCGAGATTACCAGAAGTTCGACTGAACTTGCCCTCCTTCGCTAACGTCTTCGCCTGGCCGAGCGGGCACCAGGGCAATGAGGTTAAGTTCCCGCCTGCTCGGGTGCTGCACGAGGGGATATGAAAGTACTGCTTTTTTTTTACCTTGAATGTTTCCCGCCCCACACGGGATTTCAGGAATGGGGCCTGTTGGAGTGGAACTCGGGCTTCTGCTAAGAGCCTTCTCGGGATGCTGAGGTATGCCCAAAACAAATTAGGGGAACACCTTATCCGGGAGATCTGCTTGCCTTGCGTTTTCCTCAGCTGAATCACACTTTTTTTTTCGGTAAAACAACAAATTCTTCCTGGTTTAATTCACGCTTTATTTTTCTATTGTGTTCTTTTTACTCTATTTAATTAATTTAAACAAACTTTTTTTTTCTTACAAAATTTTCGGTTCCTTTTCTCAAAATTTCTTCTAGATCTTTTACCAATGGCTACTACTTCGCTCTCACCCTGACTTTTTATCTCTCCCGCCTAAAATTCATTTTTCCGAACCCTGCTTCTATTTATTCCTAGTCTCAACTAACCTTATCTAGCGACATCTCTTAACAATTTCTCCTTTAGTACAGTACGGCTATAAAACTTATTGTAATTTTAAATTGACTTTACTTTAAGATTTAATTTTACAAGATTTAAATTAATTTTGACATGATTTGGATGAGAACTATTGAACTGACTTTAGCATTACATTTTTAACACATTTTAACTAGTTTTGACATGATTTGGCTGAGAACTATTTGAACTGACTTTAGCATTACATTTTAACAATTTTAACTAGTTTTGACATGATTTGGCTGAGAACTATTTGAACTGACTTTAGCATTACATTTTAACACATTTTAACTAGTTTTGACATGATTTGGCTGGGAACTACTTGAACTGACTTATCGGTTCTTACTTCTCCATATTTGCCAGCTGAGTTTGCTTGAGAATTCAATTCGTGACTGTTCGTTTATTGATTTTGTTGATCTATACTTGCCGATTTGATTTAGTATTTGAGATTTAGTAAGTGTCAATTCATTTACTGATTCCTACCTCATTCATCTACACTTGCAAATTTGGTGTAATTTTAAGATTTAATACGTGTAAATGCATTTACAGATTTTTACTCCATTTGTCTATATTTGCAAATCTGGTTCAATTTCCAAGGTCCGATGAGCTTGAACTTACTATTTGGTTTTAACTTTTCCCTGCTTCAATTCTATTCTATTCTAAAATTCAATCGCATTCCGAAGTTTTTGGGCAGCATTGTACTAATGAACTTGGGTTGACGTTGGGTTGAGCCCTCACTTGAGTTTGAGGTTCCTACGCTACCCGCTGTCTGGCTCTAACCGATCAGCTGATCGAAATGTCAAGTCTGATTCAGTGTTTTGTGAAATAAACACATAAACTATTTCCAGGATGAGGAATTCAACTCCTCAATCGCATATAATTAGTTTAAGTGTTCAAATTTATTGTTTTGAGTTATTAGGAAATGATGGGTCACAAAATACACTGCTGTTGCAAAGAAATTCATTTTTAGAATGCTTAAACTCCCGGAAGAATCAGAGTCGGATTCATCCGAATGGCATCAACTTAAATAAATTTGTCATGAAAGTCGCTGCCATGCAATTAGTTTTGCCCCAGAGACTTCTTTAGCTGTTCTCCCGAAAGTTGTCATCTAATGTGCTGCTGGTGCCGATTATATTTTACGAATATTTCGCATTGCTTTAGAGAATAGTGGTACTGTTCAGCAACTCAGTGGACGTTCAAGCTACGTAAATGATGTTGCCTGGGAACCGGAAGGTGAGTTTTTTGTTCGATAGTGATTCTGTTACAATATGGATGGTAAGTTTATTGGCGTCTATCACGCAAGCAACATTCGCCAGTAAAATTCTAAATCATATTGTAATATTCGAAGTCATTCTATTAAATACATATCGGTATTCAACTCGCAAAAGAAAGGAGTAATATGTATAGAGTAGTTAGGCCATAAACCCACCTTAACCTTTTCGGATACAGACCTTGTATTTGATCCGGAGCCTTATATGAATTCGCCTGCGCTCGGCTTACTTCTAAGCACGGGTAGTAAAATATACTCAACCTTAAAATCCAAGCCTTTCTCTGTACAGAACGGTCACGGACGAGAAATTATGAACATGTGGAAACCAACGGAGTTCTCACCAACCACCGGCCTATTATTGGTGATTGGCCTGATGACAGCTGCTCCTATCGCCTATGGACTGTGGTTATGAGAGAGTGAATCTCAACGCCATTTCACTGGTATCCGTTGGCCCATGCATATTTAACAATAAGGAAGTGGTCAAGGAGGAAGAGGATATACAGCTTTTGCAAACAAGCGAGACTACCACGCTACACATCTTTCAATGCAAAATTAACATCATACAGTCAGTGTACAAATGCGGTATGTTCAGCCATCTCTCTCTAGTACCTGGAGGATTGAGTACATACATTATGGATATGTGTAAAGAGAACTGCATGAACATTCATAGGTATAACACTCTTAAATTACAAAACGGCAGAACAATTGCTGATATTAAGACGAATGCTTCAACCTCACTGACCGAAGTCGTTGGCGGTCAATCGACCAAAACGGAAATTGCAACGGAGTTCCGTATACGTCAGGAGCAAATTCCTGGGATAATGTTGTGGTTATGCATGCGATGAAAGTAACCATTATGGACTAACAAAGCACGGTCCGCATTGATGACAACATGGTTATTCTACTAAACAACGTGCTATGTCCCTACCTGTCTGGTAAATGTACGGATCCAGAATACGGAATGAGTTTTTGGGATCTCATCTCGGACAATTCTTGCGAAGGTCAAAATTACGACGTATTATGGCAGGGGATGGCTACGAAGATTAGGACCTCGAACAAATCTATTAGCAATACCATATACACCGTGACGTCCGGAGAAATAATCTTTGCACTCGAAGTGAAAAAGCAGGTATCCATTTGTCGTTTCCCCTGTTTTCAAACTGAGCATCCCAGGCTGGTCATTCTACCTAAAGCAGCATCCGAGTACTGGTTTAGGAAAAAAACCGTGGATACACGTAGGCTCGATCTTTTCACTTACGTTAATTCGAAGTTCGTCTATGCTGAGCGTCACTTTAAGGGTCAAGTCGAGAAACTTTACACCAATCTCCTGAGGAAGAAATGCGAGTTAGAAAGAGAACTACTTCAAACCCAGCTAATCATGGCCCTCCACCACCCGGCAGAGTTCGCTCTAATAAGAATGAAAGAGCAAGGCTTTACCGCTGTTCATAGGGGGGGAGATTATTTACTTAGTGAGATGCCAACCAGTTGAAGTCTTTGTTCGGAAGAGCAGCCGTTGTTATATGGAACTATCAGTAACTTATGGAGAAAGTGACCACTTCCCAGCTCCGTTAACCCACCTACTGCAGCAGCGTGGAGCTGAGATTATCTGCTCAGATTTGCTGAGCCCAGCATATTATATTAGAGGAACCTGGTACGGGACCAATCCGACAATTCACCAAATTTAAGAACCATCTCAACTTCAACCATCAAATACCGCTGACTGGACATACGAAGACCCAGGAGAATTTATTCGGGCAGGAATTTACCACAGCGAGTCTCTGGAAAACCATCGCCACCAGATCATGTATCCATCCGAGAGGCTAGCCATTACTCGCATACACACACAACGAGTAATGGGTCAAGATGTTCACCACCAAGATATTAACGCCGTCAACCTTTTATCTCTAAAGACAATGGAGGGACCTAGCCACAACGGTACGGACAATTTTATTTTTTTTTGGAAATTGTCTGCTCCTCCTTGCTGGGAATTTACGTGTGACTGAAGGCAGTTAAGTTTGTCATCGATACCTTCATCAGTGCAAACTTGCTAGGAGCGATCTACGGAAGGAGTTGGAAATTATCAGCAGCTTTGTGGAACACCATGACAAACCATATTCTACATCAAAAACACCAACAGCAAGCTACTGCATATCCGGACTCCGCCACTATCCATCTATCCCATGATCGTATCGCCAGTGCCCTAACGGAAGAAGAAACACAGACAACATCACCACCTGAAGCTTCAAAAGATACCATAGCCGACATAATCACGCTTAAGGACCGACTAGCTCGCCTGTACCCCAACATCAAGCCTTAGAAGAACATCAATCTTTCAGTAATACACTTCTACCAGAGTTAAGGTCATACCAATCAGCAACCAGTTCGCCTGAAATTTCTCGATAAATAAAAAGTTAAATACTTTCTTACCATACCTTTGACACATTTGTGTTTACTTTGTCTCTTGAATAAAGATTCAGGAAAGCTTACTAAGATTTTCTAGCAAAAATTTATCTTCTTATATCCTACAGGGTATCCATATCATCTTTCGTAAGACTTATGCCCGGGTAGCTCAGTCGATAGAGCATGAGACTCTTTGATCTCAGGGTGTGGGGCGTCCCCGCGTTGGGCCTTATTTTTTGGATTGAACCACATCCGTAGTGTTCTCTTAGCCTCGGAGAATTCCGCTCTGGAATGGGAACTTCAACCTGACCTGTAACGGCTATAATCTTTTTCCTCCTTTGCAAAAATCTAATTTCGTGTATCTTGGGTACCAGGGGCTACTTAATCATCATTAATCAAGTCCATTTTAAATCGGACCCGGGTTAAACTATTAATATAACAAATGAATTTTTTTTAATTTTATTTTCTCAAAGGCCCAAAAGCAAAAAGCAAACAAATTTTGCTTTTGCAAGGTAAAGCAATAATGTGAGTTGAAGCGAAAATTCGAGACACCCAATAGAATAAA
>CAWVNZ010001264.1:0-83998 GCA_963930735.1 Dioctria linearis
ATCATCCGAATAATATTTTACCGGAAAATCCTGATTATCCCAGAGTAAAAATTCACCAGCGTGGATTATCCTAATAACATTTTACGGGAGTATATAAATCACAACCTCTAAAAACAACAATATAAGAAAAACAACTACCCAAGCATAGGAATTAGAATAAAACAGTAAAACAAGGTTAGTACTTTCTAATTAAAAAATTTTTATTCAGAGCAAGTACACATATTTCCTAGGAAATTTAACAACATTTTCACATTCTATAAAAATTTTATAATATTTTTATAACAACATTTTCACATTCTATAAATATTTTTATAATATTTTTACACATACAATTAGTAATCCTATACAAATCTATTTCTTATTCTAAATCTACTACCTAACCTAGACTTTCCACACATATGTTGTGAATTATAAATCATAATTCTTTGATTGACTAGTAAGGAGATCTAATTAATCAGTTACTTACTGAAACAAAATTTTGAAGGAGTACAAATAATTCAATATAATATTTTTCCAAACAATCCAATAAAATACCTTACACTAGTCAAACATACCTACCTACAATATCAAATTGTAATTTTATTATAAAACTCCAATTTCAAAATCTTCCTCCTTAAAATTCTAATCAGATTATTGCAAACCAATAAATTAATTGATAACAACTCAACACCAATCTTCCATTTGCAATTTATTACTAAGGTATGTTAAAACTTAATTTTTAATCCAAATTTGTTTAACACACATTACACAAATTGGACATTTTACTCACTAAGAGGAAAGTAGATTTTATCCTAAATTAAAACATTACTGATTTCCTCCTCATAAATTTCTCCGCTTCATTACAAACAAGTAACGTTTTTGGTAATGATAAAAATAGTAAGTCCAGTAGCTCTATAGCTCTAGTAATCTTCAAAGTTAAAGATAGCTTATACAAACAATTTTTAAGTCCACAAAGAAGGAAATATAGATAATTGACTGATACACATGAATAATTCAACAAAAGTTTCTCAGACCATATCACAATATTTCGTGAATTAGTTAACCATACCCACTCACTATTCGTACACATGTTTGTACATCTGATAGAATACCACATTTTATAGAAAATCCGTTGAAAAGACTCCGTGGCTGGAGCGAAACGTCCGGAAAAGCCCAGTAGGAGCCTTAACGGCATCCCAAATATATATCCTAAATCTGTAATAAAGTCAATAAATCATAGCATAACATTCCCCAACCACACGAACCTATTCATACCGTTGAATACGATTCCACTCAAACATCCATTACCAGTTACCGGGAAGGTAATGGAACATAATATACACAAATCTTGATAATTAAATGAACTAACTTTAATTAAATGCAACTACATTCACATAGTAAACAGGCCATAATAAATAAACTAACATATTTTTATAATGGGTACATATCCAATCATTTTTGCTCTTAACGTTGAAGACGGTGATGAACATACATGTAACTTTCATAAATAGTCATTTACTATGGTTCATGTGGTCAACTCTGATCTCAGGCACTTAGCAAAACAACTAAGGAGTAATAGGATTCGTGCACCTATAGGCTCACACCAATATCATATATATTTCGTGAAGTATAGCATATGCTTATAGGCTCACACCATAACATCATGTGTATTTCAATGGAGTATAGTATGTGCTTTAGCCCCCTGCACTTATAGCATTTATGCGAAAAATAATCTAGATGATTCCGCTCCTTAAAAATGGGCATAGCTCGAACAATGTCACTTCAAACTGGTAACAGATCGGTAGTATACGTAATAAACTCACTTATTACTGACTACTACGGATTTACTCAGTTCTGTTAAAAGTAGACCTTGTTGTTGAGATATAGATCCGGGAGGGTAAACACTCAAACTATTTGGTTGTGAGCACAAACCACCTATAACCCAGGCTGAATGCAGTGGGTGAGGAGATGAACACATCAGCTGATAGCCTGATAATTGAGGACATTACACATAGAATATTTAGATGAATTGTTGAATAACACAAATATGTAGTTCATTGCTGACTCTAAATGTACACTTGAGCATCATACTAAGGATAGAAAATAATAACACATATTTTCATATAATCCTGTCATAATCCCATAATTATATGATATTTACTACATACATATATATAATTATCTAATCAAATAATTCAATAGCCAAACACTGACAGGCTAGTAATAATAGATCCAAGTACTATTAATGTCAGCAAACATAGGCTAATCCTAACTTCACTACCCATCATAGACCTACACGGCACAAAATACCTTCATCATAAACTCAGCACCTAGATAATTTATACCCCTACATATTTTTGTAGATCCAACTAAATAACTTACACAGGTCAAACAATAAACTTGTTAAGATTATAAAATAATAATCTAATAACACTACAGGGACCATATACATTCAGCATGAGAAATTCATTGCTAAATAACATTCATTAAATATGGCCCTACCAAAATAATCCACCATACATGGCAGCTCAACTTCAAAACTGTCATATGGTATTGGAATCTTTCCCATACACACCAAGTCTTCCGCGAATAGTTATCTGGAAATCAAAACATCCAGACAATAGAAGAACGAGTACAAAACAAACAAATCAAGACAAGTTGACCTACTCACCTACTTGTAGGCCTTTAACTCGATAATAGAATATTCTAATAGGAACAAATTTTAAAATTTAAAAGTTCAAGTTCAAGTTAATATTTAGAACAAATTTAAAGTTCAAAGTGTTCCCGGGTTAGTGTTCATAAACTCAAAATTAATTGCAATATTTTCATACCAACTTAAAATTACAGTAACAAGTGGAAATACAAACACCAGATAATCCTGATTATCTCAGATAAATATCACCAACTTGGATCATCCGAATAATATTTTACCGGAAAATCCTGATTATCCCAGAGTAAAAATTCACCAGCGTGGATTATCCTAATAACATTTTACGGGAGTATATAAATCACAACCTCTAAAAACAACAATATAAGAAAAACAACTACCCAAGCATAGGAATTAGAATAAAACAGTAAAACAAGGTTAGTACTTTCTAATTAAAAAATTTTTATTCAGAGCAAGTACACATATTTCCTAGGAAATTTAACAACATTTTCACATTCTATAAAAATTTTATAATATTTTTATAACAACATTTTCACATTCTATAAATATTTTTATAATATTTTTACACATACAATTAGTAATCCTATACAAATCTATTTCTTATTCTAAATCTACTACCTAACCTAGACTTTCCACACATATGTTGTGAATTATAAATCATAATTCTTTGATTGACTAGTAAGGAGATCTAATTAATCAGTTACTTACTGAAACAAAATTTTGAAGGAGTACAAATAATTCAATATAATATTTTTCCAAACAATCCAATAAAATACCTTACACTAGTCAAACATACCTACCTACAATATCAAATTGTAATTTTATTATAAAACTCCAATTTCAAAATCTTCCTCCTTAAAATTCTAATCAGATTATTGCAAACCAATAAATTAATTGATAACAACTCAACACCAATCTTCCATTTGCAATTTATTACTAAGGTATGTTAAAACTTAATTTTTAATCCAAATTTGTTTAACACACATTACACAAATTGGACATTTTACTCACTAAGAGGAAAGTAGATTTTATCCTAAATTAAAACATTACTGATTTCCTCCTCATAAATTTCTCCGCTTCATTACAAACAAGTAACGT
Source organism: Dioctria linearis (assembly GCA_963930735.1). NCBI lineage: Eukaryota > Metazoa > Arthropoda > Insecta > Diptera > Asilidae > Dioctria > Dioctria linearis. Next base: position 3,746 of record CAWVNZ010001264.1, read on the forward strand.
TTTTGGTAATGATAAAAATAGTAAGTCCAGTAGCTCTATAGCTCTAGTAATCTTCAAAGTTAAAGATAGCTTATACAAACAATTTTTAAGTCCACAAAGAAGGAAATATAGATAATTGACTGATACACATGAATAATTCAACAAAATTTCTCAGACCATATCACAATATTTCGTGAATTAGTTAACCATACCCACTCACTATTCGTACACATGTTTGTACATCTGATAGAATACCACATTTTATAGAAAATCCGTTGAAAAGACTCCGTGGCTGGAGCGAAACGTCCGGAAAAGCCCAGTAGGAGCCTTAACGGCATCCCAAATATATATCCTAAATCTGTAATAAAGTCAATAAATCATAGCATAACATTCCCCAACCACACGAACCTATTCATACCGTTGAATACGATTCCACTCAAACATCCATTACCAGTTACCGGGAAGGTAATGGAACATAATATACACAAATCTTGATAATTAAATGAACTAACTTTAATTAAATGCAACTACATTCACATAGTAAACAGGCCATAATAAATAAACTAACATATTTTTATAATGGGTACATATCCAATCATTTTTGCTCTTAACGTTGAAGACGGTGATGAACATACATGTAACTTTCATAAATAGTCATTTACTCTGGTTCATGTGGTCAACTCTGATCTCAGGCACTTAGCAAAACAACTAAGGAGTAATAGGATTCGTGCACCTATAGGCTCACACCAATATCATATATATTTCGTGAAGTATAGCATATGCTTATAGGCTCACACCATAACATCATGTGTATTTCAATGGAGTATAGTATGTGCTTTAGCCCCCTGCACTTATAGCATTTATGCGAAAAATAATCTAGATGATTCCGCTCCTTAAAAATGGGCATAGCTCGAACAATGTCACTTCAAACTGGTAACAGATCGGTAGTATACGTAATAAACTCACTTATTACTGACTACTACGGATTTACTCAGTTCTGTTAAAAGTAGACCTTGTTGTTGAGATATAGATCCGGGAGGGTAAACACTCAAACTATTTGGTTGTGAGCACAAACCACCTATAACCCAGGCTGAATGCAGTGGGTGAGGAGATGAACACATCAGCTGATAGCCTGATAATTGAGGACATTACACATAGAATATTTAGATGAATTGTTGAATAACACAAATATGTAGTTCATTGCTGACTCTAAATGTACACTTGAGCATCATACTAAGGATAGAAAATAATAACACATATTTTCATATAATCCTGTCATAATCCCATAATTATATGATATTTACTACATACATATATATAATTATCTAATCAAATAATTCAATAGCCAAACACTGACAGGCTAGTAATAATAGATCCAAGTACTATTAATGTCAGCAAACATAGGCTAATCCTAACTTCACTACCCATCATAGACCTACACGGCACAAAATACCTTCATCATAAACTCAGCACCTAGATAATTTATACCCCTACATATTATTGTAGATTCAACTAAATAACTTACACAGGTCAAACAATAAACTTGTTAAGATTATAAAATAATAATCTAATAACACTACAGGGACCATATACATTCAGCATGAGAAATTCATTGCTAAATAACATTCATTAAATATGGCCCTACCAAAATAATCCACCATACATGGCAGCTCAACTTCAAAACTGTCATATGGTATTGGAATCTTTCCCATACACACCAAGTCTTCCGCGAATAGTTATCTGGAAATCAAAACATCCAGACAATAGAAGAACGAGTACAAAACAAACAAATCAAGACAAGTTGACCTACTCACCTACTTGTAGGCCTTTAACTCGATAATAGAATATTCTAATAGGAACAAATTTTAAAATTTAAAAGTTCAAGTTCAAGTTAATATTTAGAACAAATTTAAAGTTCAAAGTGTTCCCGGGTTAGTGTTCATAAACTCAAAATTAATTGCAATATTTTCATACCAACTTAAAATTACAGTAACAAGTGGAAATACAAACACCAGATAATCCTGATTATCTCAGATAAATATCACCAACTTGGATCATCCGAATAATATTTTACCGGAAAATCCTGATTATCCCAGAGTAAAAATTCACCAGCGTGGATTATCCTAATAACATTTTACGGGAGTATATAAATCACAACTTCTAAAAACAACAATATAAGAAAAACAACTACCCAAGCATAGGAATTAGAATAAAACAGTAAAACAAGGTTAGTACTTTCTAATTAAAAAATTTTTATTCAGAGCAAGTACACATATTTCCTAGGAAATTTAACAACATTTTCACATTCTATAAAAATTTTATAATATTTTTATAACAACATTTTCACATTCTATAAATATTTTTATAATATTTTTACACATACAATTAGTAATCCTATACAAATCTATTTCTTATTCTAAATCTACTACCTAACCTAAACTTTCCACACATATGTTGTGAATTATAAATCATAATTCTTTGATTGACTAGTAAGGAGATCTAATTAATCAGTTACTTACTGAAACAAAATTTTGAAGGAGTACAAATAATTCAATATAATATTTTTCCAAACAATCCAATAAAATACCTTACACTAGTCAAACATACCTACCTACAATATCAAATTGTAATTTTATTATAAAACTCCAATTTCAAAATCTTCCTCCTTAAAATTCTAATCAGATTATTGCAAACCAATAAATTAATTGATAACAACTCAACACCAATCTTCCATTTGCAATTTATTACTAAGGTATGTTAAAACTTAATTTTTAATCCAAATTTGTTTAACACACATTACACAAATTGGACATTTTACTCACTAAGAGGAAAGTAGATTTTATCCTAAATTAAAACATTACTGATTTCCTCCTCATAAATTTCTCCGCTTCATTACAAACAAGTAACGTTTTTGGTAATGATAAAAATAGTAAGTCCAGTAGCTCTATAGCTCTAGTAATCTTCAAAGTTAAAGATAGCTTATACAAACAATTTTTAAGTCCACAAAGAAGGAAATATAGATAATTGACTGATACACATGAATAATTCAACAAAATTTCTCAGACCATATCACAATATTTCGTGAATTAGTTAACCATACCCACTCACTATTCGTACACATGTTTGTACATCTGATAGAATACCACATTTTATCGAAAATCCGTTGAAAAGACTCCGTGGCTGGAGCGAAACGTCCGGAAAAGCCCAGTAGGAGCCTTAACGGCATCCCAAATATATATCCTAAATCTGTAATAAAGTCAATAAATCATAGCATAACATTCCCCAACCACACGAACCTATTCATACCGTTGAATACGATTCCACTCAAACATCCATTACCAGTTACCGGGAAGGTAATGGAACATAATATACACAAATCTTGATAATTAAATGAACTAACTTTAATTAAATGCAACTACATTCACATAGTAAACAGGCCATAATAAATAAACTAACATATTTTTATAATGGGTACATATCCAATCATTTTTGCTCTTAACGTTGAAGACGGTGATGAACATACATGTAACTTTCATAAATAGTCATTTACTCTGGTTCATGTGGTCAACTCTGATCTCAGGCACTTAGCAAAACAACTAAGGAGTAATAGGATTCGTGCACCTATAGGCTCACACCAATATCATATATATTTCGTGAAGTATAGCATATGCTTATAGGCTCACACCATAACATCATGTGTATTTCAATGGAGTATAGTATGTGCTTTAGCCCCCTGCACTTATAGCATTTATGCGAAAAATAATCTAGATGATTCCGCTCCTTAAAAATGGGCATAGCTCGAACAATGTCACTTCAAACTGGTAACAGATCGGTAGTATACGTAATAAACTCACTTATTACTGACTACTACGGATTTACTCAGTTCTGTTAAAAGTAGACCTTGTTGTTGAGATATAGATCCGGGAGGGTAAACACTCAAACTATTTGGTTGTGAGCACAAACCACCTATAACCCAGGCTGAATGCAGTGGGTGAGGAGATGAACACATCAGCTGATAGCCTGATAATTGAGGACATTACACATAGAATATTTAGATGAATTGTTGAATAACACAAATATGTAGTTCATTGCTGACTCTAAATGTACACTTGAGCATCATACTAAGGATAGAAAATAATAACACATATTTTCATATAATCCTGTCATAATCCCATAATTATATGATATTTACTACATACATATATATAATTATCTAATCAAATAATTCAATAGCCAAACACTGACAGGCTAGTAATAATAGATCCAAGTACTATTAATGTCAGCAAACATAGGCTAATCCTAACTTCACTACCCATCATAGACCTACACGGCACAAAATACCTTCATCATAAACTCAGCACCTAGATAATTTATACCCCTACATATTATTGTAGATTCAACTAAATAACTTACACAGGTCAAACAATAAACTTGTTAAGATTATAAAATAATAATCTAATAACACTACAGGGACCATATACATTCAGCATGAGAAATTCATTGCTAAATAACATTCATTAAATATGGCCCTACCAAAATAATCCACCATACATGGCAGCTCAACTTCAAAACTGTCATATGGTATTGGAATCTTTCCCATACACACCAAGTCTTCCGCGAATAGTTATCTGGAAATCAAAACATCCAGACAATAGAAGAACGAGTACAAAACAAACAAATCAAGACAAGTTGAACTACTCACCTACTTGTAGGCCTTTAACTCGATAATAGAATATTCTAATAGGAACAAATTTTAAAATTTAAAAGTTCAAGTTCAAGTTAATATTTAGAACAAATTTAAAGTTCAAAGTGTTCCCGGGTTAGTGTTCATAAACTCAAAATTAATTGCAATATTTTCATACCAACTTAAAATTACAGTAACAAGTGGAAATACAAACACCAGATAATCCTGATTATCTCAGATAAATATCACCAACTTGGATCATCCGAATAATATTTTACCGGAAAATCCTGATTATCCCAGAGTAAAAATTCACCAGCGTGGATTATCCTAATAACATTTTACGGGAGTATATAAATCACAACCTCTAAAAACAACAATATAAGAAAAACAACTACCCAAGCATAGGAATTAGAATAAAACAGTAAAACAAGGTTAGTACTTTCTAATTAAAAAATTTTTATTCAGAGCAAGTACACATATTTCCTAGGAAATTTAACAACATTTTCACATTCTATAAAAATTTTATAATATTTTTATAACAACATTTTCACATTCTATAAATATTTTTATAATATTTTTACACATACAATTAGTAATCCTATACAAATCTATTTCTTATTCTAAATCTACTACCTAACCTAGACTTTCCACACATATGTTGTGAATTATAAATCATAATTCTTTGATTGACTAGTAAGGAGATCTAATTAATCAGTTACTTACTGAAACAAAATTTTGAAGGAGTACAAATAATTCAATATAATATTTTTCCAAACAATCCAATAAAATACCTTACACTAGTCAAACATACCTACCTACAATATCAAATTGTTATTTTATTATAAAACTCCAATTTCAAAATCTTCCTCCTTAAAATTCTAATCAGATTATTGCAAACCAATAAATTAATTGATAACAACTCAACACCAATCTTCCATTTGCAATTTATTACTAAGGTATGTTAAAACTTAATTTTTAATCCAAATTTGTTTAACACACATTACACAAATTGGACATTTTACTCACTAAGAGGAAAGTAGATTTTATCCTAAATTAAAACATTACTGATTTCCTCCTCATAAATTTCTCCGCTTCATTACAAACAAGTAACGTTTTTGGTAATGATAAAAATAGTAAGTCCAGTAGCTCTATAGCTCTAGTAATCTTCAAAGTTAAAGATAGCTTATACAAACAATTTTTAAGTCCACAAAGAAGGAAATATAGATAATTGACTGATACACATGAATAATTCAACAAAATTTCTCAGACCATATCACAATATTTCGTGAATTAGTTAACCATACCCACTCACTATTCGTACACATGTTTGTACATCTGATAGAATACCACATTTTATAGAAAATCCGTTGAAAAGACTCCGTGGCTGGAGCGAAACGTCCGGAAAAGCCCAGTAGGAGCCTTAACGGCATCCCAAATATATATCCTAAATCTGTAATAAAGTCAATAAATCATAGCATAACATTCCCCAACCACACGAACCTATTCATACCGTTGAATACGATTCCACTCAAACATCCATTACCAGTTACCGGGAAGGTAATGGAACATAATATACACAAATCTTGATATTTAAATGAACTAACTTTAATTAAATGCAACTACATTCACATAGTAAACAGGCCATAATAAATAAACTAACATATTTTTATAATGGGTACATATCCAATCATTTTTGCTCTTAACGTTGAAGACGGTGATGAACATACATGTAACTTTCATAAATAGTCATTTACTCTGGTTCATGTGGTCAACTCTGATCTCAGGCACTTAGCAAAACAACTAAGGAGTAATAGGATTCGTGCACCTATAGGCTCACACCAATATCATATATATTTCGTGAAGTATAGCATATGCTTATAGGCTCACACCATAACATCATGTGTATTTCAATGGAGTATAGTATGTGCTTTAGCCCCCTGCACTTATAGCATTTATGCGAAAAATAATCTAGATGATTCCGCTCCTTAAAAATGGGCATAGCTCGAACAATGTCACTTCAAACTGGTAACAGATCGGTAGTATACGTAATAAACTCACTTATTACTGACTACTACGGATTTACTCAGTTCTGTTAAAAGTAGACCTTGTTGTTGAGATATAGATCCGGGAGGGTAAACACTCAAACTATTTGGTTGTGAGCACAAACCACCTATAACCCAGGCTGAATGCAGTGGGTGAGGAGATGAACACATCAGCTGATAGCCTGATAATTGAGGACATTACACATAGAATATTTAGATGAATTGTTGAATAACACAAATATGTAGTTCATTGCTGACTCTAAATGTACACTTGAGCATCATACTAAGGATAGAAAATAATAACACATATTTTCATATAATCCTGTCATAATCCCATAATTATATGATATTTACTACATACATATATATAATTATCTAATCAAATAATTCAATAGCCAAACACTGACAGGCTAGTAATAATAGATCCAAGTACTATTAATGTCAGCAAACATAGGCTAATCCTAACTTCACTACCCATCATAGACCTACACGGCACAAAATACCTTCATCATAAACTCAGCACCTAGATAATTTATACCCCTACATATTATTGTAGATTCAACTAAATAACTTACACAGGTCAAACAATAAACTTGTTAAGATTATAAAATAATAATCTAATAACACTACAGGGACCATATACATTCAGCATGAGAAATTCATTGCTAAATAACATTCATTAAATATGGCCCTACCAAAATAATCCACCATACATGGCAGCTCAACTTCAAAACTGTCATATGGTATTGGAATCTTTCCCATACACACCAAGTCTTCCGCGAATAGTTATCTGGAAATCAAAACATCCAGACAATAGAAGAACGAGTACAAAACAAACAAATCAAGACAAGTTGACCTACTCACCTACTTGTAGGCCTTTAACTCGATAATAGAATATTCTAATAGGAACAAATTTTAAAATTTAAAAGTTCAAGTTCAAGTTAATATTTAGAACAAATTTAAAGTTCAAAGTGTTCCCGGGTTAGTGTTCATAAACTCAAAATTAATTGCAATATTTTCATACCAACTTAAAATTACAGTAACAAGTGGAAATACAAACACCAGATAATCCTGATTATCTCAGATAAATATCACCAACTTGGATCATCCGAATAATATTTTACCGGAAAATCCTGATTATCCCAGAGTAAAAATTCACCAGCGTGGATTATCCTAATAACATTTTACGGGAGTATATAAATCACAACCTCTAAAAACAACAATATAAGAAAAACAACTACCCAAGCATAGGAATTAGAATAAAACATTAAAACAAGGTTAGTACTTTCTAATTAAAAAATTTTTATTCAGAGCAAGTACACATATTTCCTAGGAAATTTAACAACATTTTCACATTCTATAAAAATTTTATAATATTTTTATAACAACATTTTCACATTCTATAAATATTTTTATAATATTTTTACACATACAATTAGTAATCCTATACAAATCTATTTCTTATTCTAAATCTACTACCTAACCTAGACTTTCCACACATATGTTGTGAATTATAAATCATAATTCTTTGATTGACTAGTAAGGAGATCTAATTAATCAGTTACTTACTGAAACAAAATTTTGAAGGAGTACAAATAATTCAATATAATATTTTTCCAAACAATCCAATAAAATACCTTACACTAGTCAAACATACCTACCTACAATATCAAATTGTAATTTTATTATAAAACTCCAATTTCAAAATCTTCCTCCTTAAAATTCTAATCAGATTATTGCAAACCAATAAATTAATTGATAACAACTCAACACCAATCTTCCATTTGCAATTTATTACTAAGGTATGTTAAAACTCAATTTTTAATCCAAATTTGTTTAACACACATTACACAAATTGGACATTTTACTCACTAAGAGGAAAGTAGATTTTATCCTAAATTAAAACATTACTGATTTCCTCCTCATAAATTTCTCCGCTTCATTACAAACAAGTAACGTTTTTGGTAATGATAAAAATAGTAAGTCCAGTAGCTCTATAGCTCTAGTAATCTTCAAAGTTAAAGATAGCTTATACAAACAATTTTTAAGTCCACAAAGAAGGAAATATAGATAATTGACTGATACACATGAATAATTCAACAAAATTTCTCAGACCATATCACAATATTTCGTGAATTAGTTAACCATACCCACTCACTATTCGTACACATGTTTGTACATCTGATAGAATACCACATTTTATAGAAAATCCGTTGAAAAGACTCCGTGGCTGGAGCGAAACGTCCGGAAAAGCCCAGTAGGAGCCTTAACGGCATCCCAAATATATATCCTAAATCTGTAATAAAGTCAATAAATCATAGCATAACATTCCCCAACCACACGAACCTATTCATACCGTTGAATACGATTCCACTCAAACATCCATTACCAGTTACCGGGAAGGTAATGGAACATAATATACACAAATCTTGATAATTAAATGAACTAACTTTAATTAAATGCAACTACATTCACATAGTAAACAGGCCATAATAAATAAACTAACATATTTTTATAATGGGTACATATCCAATCATTTTTGCTCTTAACGTTGAAGACGGTGATGAACATACATGTAACTTTCATAAATAGTCATTTACTCTGGTTCATGTGGTCAACTCTGATCTCAGGCACTTAGCAAAACAACTAAGGAGTAATAGGATTCGTGCACCTATAGGCTCACACCAATATCATATATATTTCGTGAAGTATAGCATATGCTTATAGGCTCACACCATAACATCATGTGTATTTCAATGGAGTATAGTATGTGCTTTAGCCCCCTGCACTTATAGCATTTATGCGAAAAATAATCTAGATGATTCCGCTCCTTAAAAATGGGCATAGCTCGAACAATGTCACTTCAAACTGGTAACAGATCGGTAGTATACGTAATAAACTCACTTATTACTGACTACTACGGATTTACTCAGTTCTGTTAAAAGTAGACCTTGTTGTTGAGATATAGATCCGGGAGGGTAAACACTCAAACTATTTGGTTGTGAGCACAAACCACCTATAACCCAGGCTGAATGCAGTGGGTGAGGAGATGAACACATCAGCTGATAGCCTGATAATTGAGGACATTACACATAGAATATTTAGATGAATTGTTGAATAACACAAATATGTAGTTCATTGCTGACTCTAAATGTACACTTGAGCATCATACTAAGGATAGAAAATAATAACACATATTTTCATATAATCCTGTCATAATCCCATAATTATATGATATTTACTACATACATATATATAATTATCTAATCAAATAATTCAATAGCCAAACACTGACAGGCTAGTAATAATAGATCCAAGTACTATTAATGTCAGCAAACATAGGCTAATCCTAACTTCACTACCCATCATAGACCTACACGGCACAAAATACCTTCATCATAAACTCAGCACCTAGATAATTTATACCCCTACATATTATTGTAGATTCAACTAAATAACTTACACAGGTCAAACAATAAACTTGTTAAGATTATAAAATAATAATCTAATAACACTACAGGGACCATATACATTCAGCATGAGAAATTCATTGCTAAATAACATTCATTAAATATGGCCCTACCAAAATAATCCACCATACATGGCAGCTCAACTTCAAAACTGTCATATGGTATTGGAATCTTTCCCATACACACCAAGTCTTCCGCGAATAGTTATCTGGAAATCAAAACATCCAGACAATAGAAGAACGAGTACAAAACAAACAAATCAAGACAAGTTGACCTACTCACCTACTTGTAGGCCTTTAACTCGATAATAGAATATTCTAATAGGAACAAATTTTAAAATTTAAAAGTTCAAGTTCAAGTTAATATTTAGAACAAATTTAAAGTTCAAAGTGTTCCCGGGTTAGTGTTCATAAACTCAAAATTAATTGCAATATTTTCATACCAACTTAAAATTACAGTAACAAGTGGAAATACAAACACCAGATAATCCTGATTATCTCAGATAAATATCACCAACTTGGATCATCCGAATAATATTTTACCGGAAAATCCTGATTATCCCAGAGTAAAAATTCACCAGCGTGGATTATCCTAATAACATTTTACGGGAGTATATAAATCACAACCTCTAAAAACAACAATATAAGAAAAACAACTACCCAAGCATAGGAATTAGAATAAAACAGTAAAACAAGGTTAGTACTTTCTAATTAAAAAATTTTTATTCAGAGCAAGTACACATATTTCCTAGGAAATTTAACAACATTTTCACATTCTATAAAAATTTTATAATATTTTTATAACAACATTTTCACATTCTATAAATATTTTTATAATATTTTTACACATACAATTAGTAATCCTATACAAATCTATTTCTTATTCTAAATCTACTACCTAACCTAGACTTTCCACACATATGTTGTGAATTATAAATCATAATTCTTTGATTGACTAGTAAGGAGATCTAATTAATCAGTTACTTACTGAAACAAAATTTTGAAGGAGTACAAATAATTCAATATAATATTTTTCCAAACAATCCAATAAAATACCTTACACTAGTCAAACATACCTACCTACAATATCAAATTGTAATTTTATTATAAAACTCCAATTTCAAAATCTTCCTCCTTAAAATTCTAATCAGATTATTGCAAACCAATAAATTAATTGATAACAACTCAACACCAATCTTCCATTTGCAATTTATTACTAAGGTATGTTAAAACTTATTTTTTAATCCAAATTTGTTTAACACACATTACACAAATTGGACATTTTACTCACTAAGAGGAAAGTAGATTTTATCCTAAATTAAAACATTACTGATTTCCTCCTCATAAATTTCTCCGCTTCATTACAAACAAGTAACGTTTTTGGTAATGATAAAAATAGTAAGTCCAGTAGCTCTATAGCTCTAGTAATCTTCAAAGTTAAAGATAGCTTATACAAACAATTTTTAAGTCCACAAAGAAGGAAATATAGATAATTGACTGATACACATGAATAATTCAACAAAATTTCTCAGACCATATCACAATATTTCGTGAATTAGTTAACCATACCCACTCACTATTCGTACACATGTTTGTACATCTGATAGAATACCACATTTTATAGAAAATCCGTTGAAAAGACTCCGTGGCTGGAGCGAAACGTCCGGAAAAGCCCAGTAGGAGCCTTAACGGCATCCCAAATATATATCCTAAATCTGTAATAAAGTCAATAAATCATAGCATAACATTCCCCAACCACACGAACCTATTCATACCGTTGAATACGATTCCACTCAAACATCCATTACCAGTTACCGGGAAGGTAATGGAACATAATATACACAAATCTTGATAATTAAATGAACTAACTTTAATTAAATGCAACTACATTCACATAGTAAACAGGCCATAATAAATAAACTAACATATTTTTATAATGGGTACATATCCAATCATTTTTGCTCTTAACGTTGAAGACGGTGATGAACATACATGTAACTTTCATAAATAGTCATTTACTCTGGTTCATGTGGTCAACTCTGATCTCAGGCACTTAGCAAAACAACTAAGGAGTAATAGGATTCGTGCACCTATAGGCTCACACCAATATCATATATATTTCGTGAAGTATAGCATATGCTTATAGGCTCACACCATAACATCATGTGTATTTCAATGGAGTATAGTATGTGCTTTAGCCCCCTGCACTTATAGCATTTATGCGAAAAATAATCTAGATGATTCCGCTCCTTAAAAATGGGCATAGCTCGAACAATGTCACTTCAAACTGGTAACAGATCGGTAGTATACGTAATAAACTCACTTATTACTGACTACTACGGATTTACTCAGTTCTGTTAAAAGTAGACCTTGTTGTTGAGATATAGATCCGGGAGGGTAAACACTCAAACTATTTGGTTGTGAGCACAAACCACCTATAACCCAGGCTGAATGCAGTGGGTGAGGAGATGAACACATCAGCTGATAGCCTGATAATTGAGGACATTACACATAGAATATTTAGATGAATTGTTGAATAACACAAATATGTAGTTCATTGCTGACTCTAAATGTACACTTGAGCATCATACTAAGGATAGAAAATAATAACACATATTTTCATATAATCCTGTCATAATCCCATAATTATATGATATTTACTACATACATATATATAATTATCTAATCAAATAATTCAATAGCCAAACACTGACAGGCTAGTAATAATAGATCCAAGTACTATTAATGTCAGCAAACATAGGCTAATCCTAACTTCACTACCCATCATAGACCTACACGGCACAAAATACCTTCATCATAAACTCAGCACCTAGATAATTTATACCCCTACATATTATTGTAGATTCAACTAAATAACTTACACAGGTCAAACAATAAACTTGTTAAGATTATAAAATAATAATCTAATAACACTACAGGGACCATATACATTCAGCATGAGAAATTCATTGCTAAATAACATTCATTAAATATGGCCCTACCAAAATAATCCACCATACATGGCAGCTCAACTTCAAAACTGTCATATGGTATTGGAATCTTTCCCATACACACCAAGTCTTCCGCGAATAGTTATCTGGAAATCAAAACATCCAGACAATAGAAGAACGAGTACAAAACAAACAAATCAAGACAAGTTGACCTACTCACCTACTTGTAGGCCTTTAACTCGATAATAGAATATTCTAATAGGAACAAATTTTAAAATTTAAAAGTTCAAGTTCAAGTTAATATTTAGAACAAATTTAAAGTTCAAAGTGTTCCCGGGTTAGTGTTCATAAACTCAAAATTAATTGCAATATTTTCATACCAACTTAAAATTACAGTAACAAGTGGAAATACAAACACCAGATAATCCTGATTATCTCAGATAAATATCACCAACTTGGATCATCCGAATAATATTTTACCGGAAAATCCTGATTATCCCAGAGTAAAAATTCACCAGCGTGGATTATCCTAATAACATTTTACGGGAGTATATAAATCACAACCTCTAAAAACAACAATATAAGAAAAACAACTACCCAAGCATAGGAATTAGAATAAAACAGTAAAACAAGGTTAGTACTTTCTAATTAAAAAATTTTTATTCAGAGCAAGTACACATATTTCCTAGGAAATTTAACAACATTTTCACATTCTATAAAAATTTTATAATATTTTTATAACAACATTTTCACATTCTATAAATATTTTTATAATATTTTTACACATACAATTAGTAATCCTATACAAATCTATTTCTTATTCTAAATCTACTACCTAACCTAGACTTTCCACACATATGTTGTGAATTATAAATCATAATTCTTTGATTGACTAGTAAGGAGATCTAATTAATCAGTTACTTACTGAAACAAAATTTTGAAGGAGTACAAATAATTCAATATAATATTTTTCCAAACAATCCAATAAAATACCTTACACTAGTCAAACATACCTACCTACAATATCAAATTGTAATTTTATTATAAAACTCCAATTTCAAAATCTTCCTCCTTAAAATTCTAATCAGATTATTGCAAACCAATAAATTAATTGATAACAACTCAACACCAATCTTCCATTTGCAATTTATTACTAAGGTATGTTAAAACTTAATTTTTAATCCAAATTTGTTTAACACACATTACACAAATTGGACATTTTACTCACTAAGAGGAAAGTAGATTTTATCCTAAATTAAAACATTACTGATTTCCTCCTCATAAATTTCTCCGCTTCATTACAAACAAGTAACGTTTTTGGTAATGATAAAAATAGTAAGTCCAGTAGCTCTATAGCTCTAGTAATCTTCAAAGTTAAAGATAGCTTATACAAACAATTTTTAAGTCCACAAAGAAGGAAATATAGATAATTGACTGATACACATGAATAATTCAACAAAATTTCTCAGACCATATCACAATATTTCGTGAATTAGTTAACCATACCCACTCACTATTCGTACACATGTTTGTACATCTGATAGAATACCACATTTTATAGAAAATCCGTTGAAAAGACTCCGTGGCTGGAGCGAAACGTCCGGAAAAGCCCAGTAGGAGCCTTAACGGCATCCCAAATATATATCCTAAATCTGTAATAAAGTCAATAAATCATAGCATAACATTCCCCAACCACACGAACCTATTCATACCGTTGAATACGATTCCACTCAAACATCCATTACCAGTTACCGGGAAGGTAATGGAACATAATATACACAAATCTTGATAATTAAATGAACTAACTTTAATTAAATGCAACTACATTCACATAGTAAACAGGCCATAATAAATAAACTAACATATTTTTATAATGGGTACATATCCAATCATTTTTGCTCTTAACGTTGAAGACGGTGATGAACATACATGTAACTTTCATAAATAGTCATTTACTCTGGTTCATGTGGTCAACTCTGATCTCAGGCACTTAGCAAAACAACTAAGGAGTAATAGGATTCGTGCACCTATAGGCTCACACCAATATCATATATATTTCGTGAAGTATAGCATATGCTTATAGGCTCACACCATAACATCATGTGTATTTCAATGGAGTATAGTATGTGCTTTAGCCCCCTGCACTTATAGCATTTATGCGAAAAATAATCTAGATGATTCCGCTCCTTAAAAATGGGCATAGCTCGAACAATGTCACTTCAAACTGGTAACAGATCGGTAGTATACGTAATAAACTCACTTATTACTGACTACTACGGATTTACTCAGTTCTGTTAAAAGTAGACCTTGTTGTTGAGATATAGATCCGGGAGGGTAAACACTCAAACTATTTGGTTGTGAGCACAAACCACCTATAACCCAGGCTGAATGCAGTGGGTGAGGAGATGAACACATCAGCTGATAGCCTGATAATTGAGGACATTACACATAGAATATTTAGATGAATTGTTGAATAACACAAATATGTAGTTCATTGCTGACTCTAAATGTACACTTGAGCATCATACTAAGGATAGAAAATAATAACACATATTTTCATATAATCCTGTCATAATCCCATAATTATATGATATTTACTACATACATATATATAATTATCTAATCAAATAATTCAATAGCCAAACACTGACAGGCTAGTAATAATAGATCCAAGTACTATTAATGTCAGCAAACATAGGCTAATCCTAACTTCACTACCCATCATAGACCTACACGGCACAAAATACCTTCATCATAAACTCAGCACCTAGATAATTTATACCCCTACATATTATTGTAGATTCAACTAAATAACTTACACAGGTCAAACAATAAACTTGTTAAGATTATAAAATAATAATCTAATAACACTACAGGGACCATATACATTCAGCATGAGAAATTCATTGCTAAATAACATTCATTAAATATGGCCCTACCAAAATAATCCACCATACATGGCAGCTCAACTTCAAAACTGTCATATGGTATTGGAATCTTTCCCATACACACCAAGTCTTCCGCGAATAGTTATCTGGAAATCAAAACATCCAGACAATAGAAGAACGAGTACAAAACAAACAAATCAAGACAAGTTGACCTACTCACCTACTTGTAGGCCTTTAACTCGATAATAGAATATTCTAATAGGAACAAATTTTAAAATTTAAAAGTTCAAGTTCAAGTTAATATTTAGAACAAATTTAAAGTTCAAAGTGTTCCCGGGTTAGTGTTCATAAACTCAAAATTAATTGCAATATTTTCATACCAACTTAAAATTACAGTAACAAGTGGAAATACAAACACCAGATAATCCTGATTATCTCAGATAAATATCACCAACTTGGATCATCCGAATAATATTTTACCGGAAAATCCTGATTATCCCAGAGTAAAAATTCAACAGCGTGGATTATCCTAATAACATTTTACGGGAGTATATAAATCACAACCTCTAAAAACAACAATATAAGAAAAACAACTACCCAAGCATAGGAATTAGAATAAAACAGTAAAACAAGGTTAGTACTTTCTAATTAAAAAATTTTTATTCAGAGCAAGTACACATATTTCCTAGGAAATTTAACAACATTTTCACATTCTATAAAAATTTTATAATATTTTTATAACAACATTTTCACATTCTATAAATATTTTTATAATATTTTTACACATACAATTAGTAATCCTATACAAATCTATTTCTTATTCTAAATCTACTACCTAACCTAGACTTTCCACACATATGTTGTGAATTATAAATCATAATTCTTTGATTGACTAGTAAGGAGATCTAATTAATCAGTTACTTACTGAAACAAAATTTTGAAGGAGTACAAATAATTCAATATAATATTTTTCCAAACAATCCAATAAAATACCTTACACTAGTCAAACATACCTACCTACAATATCAAATTGTAATTTTATTATAAAACTCCAATTTCAAAATCTTCCTCCTTAAAATTCTAATCAGATTATTGCAAACCAATAAATTAATTGATAACAACTCAACACCAATCTTCCATTTGCAATTTATTACTAAGGTATGTTAAAACTTAATTTTTAATCCAAATTTGTTTAACACACATTACACAAATTGGACATTTTACTCACTAAGAGGAAAGTAGATTTTATCCTAAATTAAAACATTACTGATTTCCTCCTCATAAATTTCTCCGCTTCATTACAAACAAGTAACGTTTTTGGTAATGATAAAAATAGTAAGTCCAGTAGCTCTATAGCTCTAGTAATCTTCAAAGTTAAAGATAGCTTATACAAACAATTTTTAAGTCCACAAAGAAGGAAATATAGATAATTGACTGATACACATGAATAATTCAACAAAATTTCTCAGACCATATCACAATATTTCGTGAATTAGTTAACCATACCCACTCACTATTCGTACACATGTTTGTACATCTGATAGAATACCACATTTTATAGAAAATCCGTTGAAAAGACTCCGTGGCTGGAGCGAAACGTCCGGAAAAGCCCAATAGGAGCCTTAACGGCATCCCAAATATATATCCTAAATCTGTAATAAAGTCAATAAATCATAGCATAACATTCCCCAACCACACGAACCTATTCATACCGTTGAATACGATTCCACTCAAACATCCATTACCAGTTACCGGGAAGGTAATGGAACATAATATACACAAATCTTGATAATTAAATGAACTAACTTTAATTAAATGCAACTACATTCACATAGTAAACAGGCCATAATAAATAAACTAACATATTTTTATAATGGGTACATATCCAATCATTTTTGCTCTTAACGTTGAAGACGGTGATGAACATACATGTAACTTTCATAAATAGTCATTTACTCTGGTTCATGTGGTCAACTCTGATCTCAGGCACTTAGCAAAACAACTAAGGAGTAATAGGATTCGTGCACCTATAGGCTCACACCAATATCATATATATTTCGTGAAGTATAGCATATGCTTATAGGCTCACACCATAACATCATGTGTATTTCAATGGAGTATAGTATGTGCTTTAGCCCCCTGCACTTATAGCATTTATGCGAAAAATAATCTAGATGATTCCGCTCCTTAAAAATGGGCATAGCTCGAACAATGTCACTTCAAACTGGTAACAGATCGGTAGTATACGTAATAAACTCACTTATTACTGACTACTACGGATTTACTCAGTTCTGTTAAAAGTAGACCTTGTTGTTGAGATATAGATCCGGGAGGGTAAACACTCAAACTATTTGGTTGTGAGCACAAACCACCTATAACCCAGGCTGAATGCAGTGGGTGAGGAGATGAACACATCAGCTGATAGCCTGATAATTGAGGACATTACACATAGAATATTTAGATGAATTGTTGAATAACACAAATATGTAGTTCATTGCTGACTCTAAATGTACACTTGAGCATCATACTAAGGATAGAAAATAATAACACATATTTTCATATAATCCTGTCATAATCCCATAATTATATGATATTTACTACATACATATATATAATTATCTAATCAAATAATTCAATAGCCAAACACTGACAGGCTAGTAATAATAGATCCAAGTACTATTAATGTCAGCAAACATAGGCTAATCCTAACTTCACTACCCATCATAGACCTACACGGCACAAAATACCTTCATCATAAACTCAGCACCTAGATAATTTATACCCCTACATATTATTGTAGATTCAACTAAATAACTTACACAGGTCAAACAATAAACTTGTTAAGATTATAAAATAATAATCTAATAACACTACAGGGACCATATACATTCAGCATGAGAAATTCATTGCTAAATAACATTCATTAAATATGGCCCTACCAAAATAATCCACCATACATGGCAGCTCAACTTCAAAACTGTCATATGGTATTGGAATCTTTCCCATACACACCAAGTCTTCCGCGAATAGTTATCTGGAAATCAAAACATCCAGACAATAGAAGAACGAGTACAAAACAAACAAATCAAGACAAGTTGACCTACTCACCTACTTGTAGGCCTTTAACTCGATAATAGAATATTCTAATAGGAACAAATTTTAAAATTTAAAAGTTCAAGTTCAAGTTAATATTTAGAACAAATTTAAAGTTCAAAGTGTTCCCGGGTTAGTGTTCATAAACTCAAAATTAATTGCAATATTTTCATACCAACTTAAAATTACAGTAACAAGTGGAAATACAAACACCAGATAATCCTGATTATCTCAGATAAATATCACCAACTTGGATCATCCGAATAATATTTTACCGGAAAATCCTGATTATCCCAGAGTAAAAATTCACCAGCGTGGATTATCCTAATAACATTTTACGGGAGTATATAAATCACAACCTCTAAAAACAACAATATAAGAAAAACAACTACCCAAGCATAGGAATTAGAATAAAACAGTAAAACAAGGTTAGTACTTTCTAATTAAAAAATTTTTATTCAGAGCAAGTACACATATTTCCTAGGAAATTTAACAACATTTTCACATTCTATAAAAATTTTATAATATTTTTATAACAACATTTTCACATTCTATAAATATTTTTATAATATTTTTACACATACAATTAGTAATCCTATACAAATCTATTTCTTATTCTAAATCTACTACCTAACCTAGACTTTCCACACATATGTTGTGAATTATAAATCATAATTCTTTGATTGACTAGTAAGGAGATCTAATTAATCAGTTACTTACTGAAACAAAATTTTGAAGGAGTACAAATAATTCAATATAATATTTTTCCAAACAATCCAATAAAATACCTTACACTAGTCAAACATACCTACCTACAATATCAAATTGTAATTTTATTATAAAACTCCAATTTCAAAATCTTCCTCCTTAAAATTCTAATCAGATTATTGCAAACCAATAAATTAATTGATAACAACTCAACACCAATCTTCCATTTGCAATTTATTACTAAGGTATGTTAAAACTTAATTTTTAATCCAAATTTGTTTAACACACATTACACAAATTGGACATTTTACTCACTAAGAGGAAAGTAGATTTTATCCTAAATTAAAACATTACTGATTTCCTCCTCATAAATTTCTCCGCTTCATTACAAACAAGTAACGTTTTTGGTAATGATAAAAATAGTAAGTCCAGTAGCTCTATAGCTCTAGTAATCTTCAAAGTTAAAGATAGCTTATACAAACAATTTTTAAGTCCACAAAGAAGGAAATATAGATAATTGACTGATACACATGAATAATTCAACAAAATTTCTCAGACCATATCACAATATTTCGTGAATTAGTTAACCATACCCACTCACTATTCGTACACATGTTTGTACATCTGATAGAATACCACATTTTATAGAAAATCCGTTGAAAAGACTCCGTGGCTGGAGCGAAACGTCCGGAAAAGCCCAGTAGGAGCCTTAACGGCATCCCAAATATATATCCTAAATCTGTAATAAAGTCAATAAATCATAGCATAACATTCCCCAACCACACGAACCTATTCATACCGTTGAATACGATTCCACTCAAACATCCATTACCAGTTACCGGGAAGGTAATGGAACATAATATACACAAATCTTGATAATTAAATGAACTAACTTTAATTAAATGCAACTACATTCACATAGTAAACAGGCCATAATAAATAAACTAACATATTTTTATAATGGGTACATATCCAATCATTTTTGCTCTTAACGTTGAAGACGGTGATGAACATACATGTAACTTTCATAAATAGTCATTTACTCTGGTTCATGTGGTCAACTCTGATCTCAGGCACTTAGCAAAACAACTAAGGAGTAATAGGATTCGTGCACCTATAGGCTCACACCAATATCATATATATTTCGTGAAGTATAGCATATGCTTATAGGCTCACACCATAACATCATGTGTATTTCAATGGAGTATAGTATGTGCTTTAGCCCCCTGCACTTATAGCATTTATGCGAAAAATAATCTAGATGATTCCGCTCCTTAAAAATGGGCATAGCTCGAACAATGTCACTTCAAACTGGTAACAGATCGGTAGTATACGTAATAAACTCACTTATTACTGACTACTACGGATTTACTCAGTTCTGTTAAAAGTAGACCTTGTTGTTGAGATATAGATCCGGGAGGGTAAACACTCAAACTATTTGGTTGTGAGCACAAACCACCTATAACCCAGGCTGAATGCAGTGGGTGAGGAGATGAACACATCAGCTGATAGCCTGATAATTGAGGACATTACACATAGAATATTTAGATGAATTGTTGAATAACACAAATATGTAGTTCATTGCTGACTCTAAATGTACACTTGAGCATCATACTAAGGATAGAAAATAATAACACATATTTTCATATAATCCTGTCATAATCCCATAATTATATGATATTTACTACATAAATATATATAATTATCTAATCAAATAATTCAATAGCCAAACACTGACAGGCTAGTAATAATAGATCCAAGTACTATTAATGTCAGCAAACATAGGCTAATCCTAACTTCACTACCCATCATAGACCTACACGGCACAAAATACCTTCATCATAAACTCAGCACCTAGATAATTTATACCCCTACATATTATTGTAGATTCAACTAAATAACTTACACAGGTCAAACAATAAACTTGTTAAGATTATAAAATAATAATCTAATAACACTACAGGGACCATATACATTCAGCATGAGAAATTCATTGCTAAATAACATTCATTAAATATGGCCCTACCAAAATAATCCACCATATATGGCAGCTCAACTTCAAAACTGTCATATGGTATTGGAATCTTTCCCATACACACCAAGTCTTCCGCGAATAGTTATCTGGAAATCAAAACATCCAGACAATAGAAGAACGAGTACAAAACAAACAAATCAAGACAAGTTGACCTACTCACCTACTTGTAGGCCTTTAACTCGATAATAGAATATTCTAATAGGAACAAATTTTAAAATTTAAAAGTTCAAGTTCAAGTTAATATTTAGAACAAATTTAAAGTTCAAAGTGTTCCCGGGTTAGTGTTCATAAACTCAAAATTAATTGCAATATTTTCATACCAACTTAAAATTACAGTAACAAGTGGAAATACAAACACCAGATAATCCTGATTATCTCAGATAAATATTTACCAACTTGGATCATCCGAATAATATTTTACCGGAAAATCCTGATTATCCCAGAGTAAAAATTCACCAGCGTGGATTATCCTAATAACATTTTACGGGTGTATATAAATCACAACCTCTAAAAACAACAATATAGAAAAACAACTACCCAAGCATAGGAATTAGAATAAAAACAGTAAAACAAGGTTAGTACTTTCTAATTAAAAAAATTTTTATTCAGAGCAAGTACACATATTTCCTAGGAAATTTAACAACATTTTCACATTCTATAAACATTTTTATAATATTTTTATAACAACATTTTCACATTCTATAAATATTTTTATAATATTTTTACACATACAATTAGTAATCCTATACAAATCTATTTCTTATTCTAAATCTACTACCTAACCTAGACTTTCCACACATATGTTGTGAATTATAAATCATAATTCTTTGATTGACTAGTAAGGAGATCTAATTAATCAGTTACTTACTGAAACAAAATTTTGAAGGAGTACAAATAATTCAATATAATATTTTTCCAAACAATCAAATAAAATACCTTACACTAGTCAAACATACCTACCTACAATATCAAATTGTAATTTTATTATAAAACTCCAATTTCAAAATCTTCCTCCTTAAAATTCTAATCAGATTATTGCAAACCAATAAATTAATTGATAACAACCCAACACCAATCTTCCATTTGCAATTTATTACTAAGGTATGTTAAAACTTAATTTTTAATCCAAATTTGTTTAACACACATTACACAAATTGGACATTTTACTCACTAAGAGGAAAGTAGATTTTATCCTAAATTAAAACATTACTGATTTCCTCCTCATAAATTTCTCCGCTTCATTACAAACAAGTAACGTTTTTGGTAATGATAAAAATAGTAAGTCCAGTAGCTCTATAGCTCTAGTAATCTTCAAAGTTAAAGATAGCTTATACAAACAATTTTTAAGTCCACAAAGAAGGAAATATAGATAATTGACTGATACACATGAATAATTCAACAAAATTTCTCAGACCATATCACAATATTTCGTGAATTAGTTAACCATACCCACTCACTATTCGTACACATGTTTGTACATCTGATAGAATACCACATTTTATAGAAAATCCGTTGAAAAGACTCCGTGGCTGGAGCGAAACGTCCGGAAAAGCCCAGTAGGAGCCTTAACGGCATCCCAAATATATATCCTAAATCTGTAATAAAGTCAATAAATCATAGCATAACATTCCCCAACCACACGAACCTATTCATACCGTTGAATACGATTCCACTCAAACATCCATTACCAGTTACCGGGAAGGTAATGGAACATAATATACACAAATCTTGATAATTAAATGAACTAACTTTAATTAAATGCAACTACATTCACATAGTAAACAGGCCATAATAAATAAACTAACATATTTTTATAATGGGTACATATCCAATCATTTTTGCTCTTAACGTTGAAGACGGTGATGAACATACATGTAACTTTCATAAATAGTCATTTACTCTGGTTCATGTGGTCAACTCTGATCTCAGGCACTTAGCAAAACAACTAAGGAGTAATAGGATTCGTGCACCTATAGGCTCACACCAATATCATATATATTTCGTGAAGTATAGCATATGCTTATAGGCTCACACCATAACATCATGTGTATTTCAATGGAGTATAGTATGTGCTTTAGCCCCCTGCACTTATAGCATTTATGCGAAAAATAATCTAGAAAGTTTATAACCGAAGGAAAGTAATCAAAAAATATAAAATAAACACTGAATACAATGCATACACCAACAAACCAACACATTGGTACAGAATCATACAAATAAAATGTGCTAACTGCAATACCCAATACATTGCACACACCAGTAAACTAGGCATTGAACCAACTATTATCAAATACTCCAAACCCAACAAGCCAATTTACCTACACAACTATATACTACAACATAATATTCATAACAACATAACAATCATTACCAAGATGGCAGATCATAGGAAAGCTGACAAATATATAACAGCATATATTCATACCCAAAGTAAAAATAAGAGTAATCAGAAACAAGAAATAATACACCTTACAGATAACAATATCACTACACACTTAACACCAACTATAATCAAATCACTGAAGCACCAGTTTAGAAAAAACTAAGAACAAAAGAGTATTAAAACACCTAACATAATACCTAAACCCAATATAAGCTATCTTCTATCCACAAACAAATTAATTAAGCAATTAACATGCTACAATTAATAATTATAAATCAAACCAAATATAATACAACATATGTATCAAATAAATAAAATACACAAATAAAGTAATTAATACAATAATGCCCTAACATATTAATAAGTTTAACCACACCACACATTTTCCTACCAATAAACCAACACCTAATATTAACAACTCATATATTTTTTCCAGTTATATGTATACCCATCCTATAATCACATCAACACATACAAACAATTAATAACAATTCAATAGTAGTAATCGGATTACAATCTTTTGCTAAATAAACATGGATTTATTAGCCGACTAAATTTCCTCCTTATCAAATTTAGCTTCACACCATTACAACATAATATAGTTAATCTATCAGTCATATTGTACTAAAACAGTTATAATTGATAAGATATCATGCACATATCAAAGTTTATCCACCAAGAAGAAAATCCAGATAATCAGTTGGATATACGAAAACTATCTACAAACATCTCAGACCATATCACACCATTTCCCAAATTAGTTAATTATACCCACCTACCTTTGTACACAGATATGTACTTCTAATAATTCACCACATTTTATAGGAAAACCGTTGAAAAGACTCCGTGGCTGGAGCGAAACGTCCGGAAAAGCCCAGTAGGAGCCTTAACGGCATCCCAAATATATATCCTAAATCTGTAATAAAGTCAATAAATCATAGCTTAACATTCCCCAACCACACGAACCTATTCATACCGTTGAATACGATTCCACTCAAACATCCATTACCAGTTACCGGGAAGGTAATGAAACATAATATACACAAATCTTGATAATTAAATGAACTAACTTTAATTAAATGCAACTACATTCACATAGTAAACAGGCCATAATAAATAAACTAACATATTTTTATAATGGGTACATATGCAATCATTTTTGCTCTTAACGTTGAAGACGGTGATGAACATACATGTAACTTTCATAAATAGTCATTTACTCTGGTTCATGTGGTCAACTCTGATCTCAGGCACTTAGCAAAACAACTAAGGAGTAATAGGATTCGTGCACCTATAGGCTCACACCAATATCATATATATTTCGTGAAGTATAGCATATGCTTATAGGCTCACACCATAACATCATATGTATTTCAATGGAGTATAGTATGTGCTTTAGCCCCCTGCACTTATAGCATTTATGCGAAAAATAATCTAGTATGTGCTTTAGCCTCCTGCACTTATAGCATTTATGCGAAAAATAATATAGTATGTCCTTTAGCCTCCTGCATTTATAGCATTTATGCGAAAAATAATCTAAAAATAATCTAAATAATAAAAATAATCTAATCTTATAACCCACTCCCATTACATGATTCATAATCCATAATTCATAACCCATAATCCATAATCCATAATCCATAATCCACCACATTAACATATCACTATTCCACATTAACCATTAACCATTAACACTACCTTCAACTATGAGTCCATGAACAATAAATAATTTGTCAAACTACTAAACAAAATATGACACACAATCCTAAGTCTGGTTCAGGTTGGCCTTTGCTAAACCCATACACAACATAATGGAGGAATGGAAGGTTGTGCACCATTCCACCACATCATTATCATATATATTATCGTAACAATAATATAGCATTATTATAAACATAATATAGCATGTCATTAAAACCCTTGCACCTACTCTACAAAGTGTAGTAATATACAATGTAAAGAAAGTTCAAATTTGTTTAACACACATTACACAAATTGGACATTTTACTCACTAAGAGGAAAGTAGATTTTATCCTAAATTAAAACATTACTGATTTCCTCCTCATAAATTTCTTCGCTTCATTACAAACAAGTAACGTTTTGGTAATGATAAAAATAGTAAGTCCAGTAGCTCTATAGCTCTAGTAATCTTCAAAATTAAAGATAGCTTATACAAACAATTTTTAAGTCCACAAAGAAGGAAATATAGATAATTGACTGATACACATGAATAATTCAACAAAATTGCTCAGACCATATCACAATATTTCGTGAATTAGTTAACCATACCCACTCACTATTCGTACACATGTTTGTACATCTGATAAAATACCACATTTTATAGAAAATCCGTGGAAAAGACTCCGTGGCTGGAGCGAAACGTCCGGAAAAGCCCAGTAGGAGCCTTAACGGCATCCCAAATATATATCCTAAATCTGTAATAAAGTCAATAAATCATAGCATAACATTCCCCAACCACACGAACCTATTCATACCGTTGAATACGATTCCACTCAAACATCCATTACCAGTTACCGGGAAGGTAATGGAACATAATATACACAAATCTTGATAATTAAATGAACTAACTTTAATTAAATGCAACTACATTCACATAGTAAACAGGCCATAATAAATAAACTAACATATTTTTATAATGGGTACATATCCAATCATTTTTGCTCTTAACGTTGAAGACGGTGATGAACATACATGTAACTTTCATAAATGGTCATTTACTCTAGTTCATGTGGTCAACTCTGATCTCAGGCACTTAGCAAAACAACTAAGGAGTAATAGGATTCGTGCACCTATAGGCTCACACCAATATCATATATATTTCGTGAAGTATAGCATATGCTTATAGGCTCACACCATAACATCATGTGTATTTCAATGGAGTATAGTATGTGCTTTAGCCCCCTGCACTTATAGCATTTATGCGAAAAATAATCTAAATGATTCCGCTCCTTAAAAATGGGCATAGCTCGAACAATGTCACTTCAAACTGGTAACAGATCGGTAGTATACGTAATAAACTCACTTATTACTGACTACTACGGATTTACTCAGTTCTGTTAAAAGTAGACCTTGTTGTTGAGATATAGATGCGGGAGGGTAAACACTCAAACTATTTGGTTGTGAGCACAAACCACCTATAACCCAGGCTGAGTGCAGTGGGTGAGGAGATGAACACATCAGCTGATAGCCTGATAATTAAGGACATTACACATGAGATATTTAGATGAATTGTTGAATAACACAAATATGTAGTTCATTGCTGACTCTAAATGTACACTTGAGCATCACACTAAGGATAGAAAATAATAACACAAATTTTCATATAATCCTGTCATAATCCCATAATTATATGATATTTACTACATACATATATATAATTATCTAATCAAATAATTCAATAGCCAAACACTGACAGGCTAGTAATAATAGATCCAAGTACTATTAATGTCAGCAAACATAGGCTAATCCTAACTTCACTACCCATCATAGACCTACACGGCACAAAATACCTTCATCATAAACTCAGCACCTAGATAATTTATACCCCTACATATTATGTAGATTTAACTAAATAACTTACACAGATCAAACAATAAACTTGTTAAGATTATAAAATAATAATCTAATAACACTACAGGGACCATATACATTCAGCATGAGAAATTCATTGCTAAATAACATTCATTAAATATGGCCCTACCAAAATAATCCACCATACATGGCAGCTCAACTTCAAAACTGTCATATGGTATTGGAATCTTTCCCATATACACCAAGTCTTCCGCGAAAAGTTATCTGGAAATCAAAACATCCAGACAATAGAAGAACGAGTACAAAACAAACAAATCAAGACAAGTTGACCTACTCACCTACTTGTAGGCCTTTAACTCGATAATAGAATATTCTAATAGGAACAAATTTTTTAAAATTTAAAAGTTCAAGTTCAAGTTAATATTTAAAACAAATTTAAAGTTCAAAGTGTTCCCGGGTTAGTGTTCAAAACTCAAGATTAATTGCAATATTTTCATACCAACTCAAATTACAGTAACAAGTGGAAATACAAACACCAGATAATCCTGATTATCTCAGATAAATATTTACCAACTTGGATCATCCGAATAATATTTTACCGGAAAATCCTGATTATCCCAGAGTAAAAATTCACCAGCGTGGATTATCCTGTTTATCCCAGAGTAAAAATTCACCAGCGTGGATTATCCTAATAACATTTTACGGGAGTATATAAATCACAACCTCTACAAACAACAATATAAGTAAAACAACTACCCAAGCATAGGAATTAGAATAAAAACAGTAAAACAAGGTTAGTACTTTCTAATTAAAAAATTTTTATTCAGAGGAAGTACACATATTTCCTAGGAAATTTAATAACATTTTCACATTCTATAAACATTTTTATAATATTTTTATAACCACATTTTCACATTCTATAAATATTTTTATAATATTTTTACACATACAATTAGTAATCCTTTACAAATCTATTTCTTATTCTAAATCTACTACCTAACCTAGACTTTCCACACATATGTTGTGAATTATAAATCATAATTCTTTGATTGACTAGTAAGGAGATCTAATTAATCAGTTACTTACTGAAACAAAATTTTGAAGGAGTACAAATAATTCAATATAATATTTTCCAAACAATCCAATAAAATACCTAACACTAGTCAAACATACCTACCTACAATATCAAATTGTAATTTTATTATAAAACTCCAATTTCAAAATCTTCCTCCTTAAAATTCCAATCAGATTATTGCAAACCAATAAATTAATTGATAACAACTCAACACCAATCTTACATTTGCAATTTATTACTAAGGTATGTTAAAACTTAATCTTCAATCCAAATTTGTTTAACACACATTACACAAATTGGACATTTTACTCACTAAGAGGAAAGTAGATTTTATCCTAAATTAAAACATTACTGATTTCCTCCTCATAAATTTCTTCGCTTCATTACAAACAAGTAACGTTTTGGTAATGATAAAAATAGTAAGTCCAGTAGCTCTATAGCTCTAGTAATCTTCAAAATTAAAGATAGCTTATACAAACAATTTTTAAGTCCACAAAGAAGGAAATATATATAATTGACTGATACACATGAATAATTCAACAAAATTTCTCAGACCATATCACAATATTTCGTGAATTAGTTAACCATACCCACTCACTATTCGTACACATGTTTGTACATCTGATAGAATACCACATTTTATAGGAAATCCGTTGAAAAGACTCCGTGGCTGGAGCGAAACGTCCGGAAAAGCCCAGTAGGAGCCTTAACGGCATCCCAAATATATATCCTAAATCTGTAATAAAGTCAATAAATCATAGCATAACATTCCCCAACCACACGAACCTATTCATACCGTTGAATACGATTCCACTCAAACATCCATTACCAGTTACCGGGAAGGTAATGGAACATAATATACACAAATCTTGATAATTTAATGAACTAACTTTGATTAAATGCAACTACATTCACATAGTAAACAGGCCATAATAAATAAACTAACATATTTTTATAATGGGTACATATCCAATAATTTTTTGCTCTTAACGTTGAAGACGGTGATGAACATACATGTAACTTTTATAAATGGTCATTTACTCTGGTTCATGTGGTCAACTCTGATCTCAGGCACTTAGCAAAACAACTAAGGAGTAATAGGATTCGTGCACCTATAGGCTCACACCAATATCATATATATTTCGTGAAGTATAGCATATGCTTATAGGCTCACACCATAACATCATGTGTATTTCAATGGAGTATAGTATGTGCTTTAGCCCCCTGCACTTATAGCATTTATGCGAAAAATAATCTAAATGATTCCGCTCCTTAAAAATGGGCATAGCTCGAACAATGTCACTTCAAACTGGTAACAGATCGGTAGTATACGTAATGAACTCACTTATTACTGACTACTACGGATTTACTCAGTTCTGTTAAAAGTAGACCTTGTTGTTGAGATATAGATCCGGGAGGGTAAACACTCAAACTATTTGGTTGTGAGCACAAACCACCTATAACCCAGGCTGAATGCAGTGGGTGAGGAGATGAACACATCAGCTGATAGCCTATAATTGAGGACATTACACATGAGATATTTAGATGAATTGTTGAATAACACAAATATGTAGTTCATTGCTGACTCTAAATGTACACTTGAGCATCACACTAAGGATAGAAAATAATAACACATATTTTCATATAATCCTGTCATAATCCCATAATTATATGATATTTACTACATACATATATATAATTATCTAATCAAATAATTCAATAGCCAAACACTGACAGGCTAGTAATAATAGATCCAAGTACTATTAATGTCAGCAAACATAGGCTAATCCTAACTTCACTACCCATCATAGACCTACACGGCACAAAATACCTTCATCATAAACTCAGCACCTAGATAATTTATACCCCTACATATTATGTAGATTCAACTAAATAACTTACACAGGTCAAACAATAAACTTGTTAAGATTATAAAATAATAATCTAATAACACTACAGGGACCATATACATTCAGCATGAGAAATTCATTGCTAAATAACATTCATTAAATATGGCCCTACCAAAATAATCCACCATACATGGCAGCTCAACTTCAAAACTGTCATATGGTATTGGAATCTTTCCCATACACACCAAGTCTTCCGCGAATAGTTATCTGGAAATCAAAACATCCAGACAATAGAAGAACGAGTACAAAACAAACAAATCAAGACAAGTTGACCTACTCACCTACTTGTAGGCCTTTAACTCGATAATAGAATATTCTAATAGGAACAAATTTTTTAAAAATTTAAAAGTTCAAGTTCAAGTTAATATTTAAAACAAATTTAAAGTTCAAAGTGTTCCCGGGTTAGTGTTCAAAACTCAAGATTAATTGCAATATTTTCATACCAACTCAAATTACAGTAACAAGTGGAAATACAAACACCAGATAATCCTGATTATCTCAGATAAATATTTACCAACTTGGATCATCCGAATAATATTTTACCGGAAAATCCTGATTATCCCAGAGTAAAAATTCACCAGCGTGGATTATCCTGATTATCCCAGAGTAAAAATTCACCAGCGTGGATTATCCTAATAACATTTTACGGGAGTATATAAATCACAACCTCTACAAACAACAATATAAGTAAAACAACTACCCAAGCATAGGAATTAGAATAAAAACAGTAAAACAAGGTTAGTACTTTCTAATTAAAAAATTTTTATTCAGAGGAAGTACACATATTTCCTAGGAAATTTAATAACATTTTCACATTCTATAAACATTTTTATAATATTTTTATAACCACATTTTCACATTCTATAAATATTTTTATAATATTTTTACACATACAATTAGTAATCCTTTACAAATCTATTTCTTATTCTAAATCTACTACCTAACCTAGACTTTCCACACATATGTTGTGAATTATAAATCATAATTCTTTGATTGACTAGTAAGGAGATCTAATTAATCAGTTACTTACTGAAACAAAATTTTGAAGGAGTACAAATAATTCAATATAATATTTTCCAAACAATCCAATAAAATACCTAACACTAGTCAAACATACCTACCTACAATATCAAATTGTAATTTTATTATAAAACTCCAATTTCAAAATCTTCCTCCTTAAAATTCTAATCAGATTATTGCAAACCAATAAATTAATTGATAACAACTCAACACCAATCTTCCATTTGCAATTTATTACTAAGGTATGTTAAAACTTAATCTTCAATCCAAATTTGTTTAACACACATTACACAAATTGGACATTTTACTCACTAAGAGGAAAGTAGATTTTATCCTAAATTAAAACATTACTGATTTCCTCCTCATAAATTTCTTCGCTTCATTACAAACAAGTAACGTTTTGGTAATGATAAAAATAGTAAGTCCAGTAGCTCTATAGCTCTAGTAATCTTCAAAATTAAAGATAGCTTATACAAACAATTTTTAAGTCCACAAAGAAGGAAATATATATAATTGACTGATACACATGAATAATTCAACAAAATTTCTCAGACCATATCACAATATTTCGTGAATTAGTTAACCATACCCACTCACTATTCGTACACATGTTTGTACATCTGATAGAATACCACATTTTATAGGAAATCCGTTGAAAAGACTCCGTGGCTGGAGCGAAACGTCCGGAAAAGCCCAGTAGGAGCCTTAACGGCATCCCAAATATATATCCTAAATCTGTAATAAAGTCAATAAATCATAGCATAACATTCCCCAACCACACGAACCTATTCATACCGTTGAATACGATTCCACTCAAACATCCATTACCAGTTACCGGGAAGGTAATGGAACATAATATACACAAATCTTGATAATTTAATGAACTAACTTTGATTAAATGCAACTACATTCACATAGTAAACAGGCCATAATAAATAAACTAACATATTTTTATAATGGGTACATATCCAATCATTTTTTGCTCTTAACGTTGAAGACGGTGATGAACATACATGTAACTTTTATAAATGGTCATTTACTCTGGTTCATGTGGTCAACTCTGATCTCAGGCACTTAGCAAAACAACTAAGGAGTAATAGGATTCGTGCACCTATAGGCTCACACCAATATCATGTATATTTCGTGAAGTATAGCATATGCTTATAGGCTCACACCATAACATCATGTGTATTTCAATGGAGTATAGTATGTGCTTTAGCCCCCTGCACTTATAGCATTTATGCGAAAAATAATCTAAATGATTCCGCTCCTTAAAAATGGGCATAGCTCGAACAATGTCACTTCAAACTGGTAACAGATCGGTAGTATACGTAATGAACTCACTTATTACTGACTACTACGGATTTACCTCAGTTCTGTTAAAAGTAGACCTTGTTGTTGAGATATAGATCCGGGAGGGTAAACACTCAAACTATTTGGTTGTGAGCACAAACCACCTATAACCCAGGCTGAATGCAGTGGGTGAGGAGATGAACACATCAGCTGATAGCCTATAATTGAGGACATTACACATGAGATATTTAGATGAATTGTTGAATAACACAAATATGTAGTTCATTGCTGACTCTAAATGTACACTTGAGCATCACACTAAGGATAGAAAATAATAACACATATTTTCATATAATCCTGTCATAATCCCATAATTATATGATATTTACTACATACATATATATAATTATCTAATCAAATAATTCAATAGCCAAACACTGACAGGCTAGTAATAATAGATCCAAGTACTATTAATGTCAGCAAACATAGGCTAATCCTAACTTCACTACCCATCATAGACCTACACGGCACAAAATACCTTCATCATAAACTCAGCACCTAGATAATTTATACCCCTACATATTATGTAGATTCAACTAAATAACTTACACAGGTCAAACAATAAACTTGTTAAGATTATAAAATAATAATCTAATAACACTACAGGGACCATATACATTCAGCATGAGAAATTCATTGCTAAATAACATTCATTAAATATGGCCCTACCAAAATAATCCACCATACATGGCAGCTCAACTTCAAAACTGTCATATGGTATTGGAATCTTTCCCATACACACCAAGTCTTCCGCGAATAGTTATCTGGAAATCAAAACATCCAGACAATAGAAGAACGAGTACAAAACGAACAAATCAAGACAAGTTGACCTACTCACCTACTTGTAGGCCTTTAACTCGATAATAGAATATTCTAATAGGAACAAATTTTTTAAAAATTTAAAAGTTCAAGTTCAAGTTAATATTTAAAACAAATTTAAAGTTCAAAGTGTTCCCGGGTTAGTGTTCAAAACTCAAGATTAATTGCAATATTTTCATACCAACTCAAATTACAGTAACAAGTGGAAATACAAACACCAGATAATCCTGATTATCTCAGATAAATATTTACCAACTTGGATCATCCGAATAATATTTTACCGGAAAATCCTGATTATCCCAGAGTAAAAATTCACCAGCGTGGATTATCCTGATTATCCCAGAGTAAAAATTCACCAGCGTGGATTATCCTAATAACATTTTACGGGAGTATATAAATCACAACCTCTACAAACAACAATATAAGTAAAACAACTACCCAAGCATAGGAATTAGAATAAAAACAGTAAAACAAGGTTAGTACTTTCTAATTAAAAAATTTTTATTCAGAGGAAGTACACATATTTCCTAGGAAATTTAATAACATTTTCACATTCTATAAACATTTTTATAATATTTTTATAACCACATTTTCACATTCTATAAATATTTTTATAATATTTTTACACATACAATTAGTAATCCTTTACAAATCTATTTCTTATTCTAAATCTACTACCTAACCTAGACTTTCCACACATATGTTGTGAATTATAAATCATAATTCTTTGATTGACTAGTAAGGAGATCTAATTAATCAGTTACTTACTGAAACAAAATTTTGAAGGAGTACAAATAATTCAATATAATATTTTCCAAACAATCCAATAAAATACCTAACACTAGTCAAACATACCTACCTACAATATCAAATTGTAATTTTATTATAAAACTCCAATTTCAAAATCTTCCTCCTTAAAATTCTAATCAGATTATTGCAAACCAATAAATTAATTGATAACAACTCAACACCAATCTTCCATTTGCAATTTATTACTAAGGTATGTTAAAACTTAATCTTCAATCCAAATTTGTTTAACACACATTACACAAATTGGACATTTTACTCACTAAGAGGAAAGTAGATTTTATCCTAAATTAAAACATTACTGATTTCCTCCTCATAAATTTCTTCGCTTCATTACAAACAAGTAACGTTTTGGTAATGATAAAAATAGTAAGTCCAGTAGCTCTATAGCTCTAGTAATCTTCAAAATTAAAGATAGCTTATACAAACAATTTTTAAGTCCACAAAGAAGGAAATATATATAATTGACTGATACACATGAATAATTCAACAAAATTTCTCAGACCATATCACAATATTTCGTGAATTAGTTAACCATACCCACTCACTATTCGTTCACATGTTTGTACATCTGATAGAATACCACATTTTATAGGAAATCCGTTGAAAAGACTCCGTGGCTGGAGCGAAACGTCCGGAAAAGCCCAGTAGGAGCCTTAACGGCATCCCAAATATATATCCTAAATCTGTAATAAAGTCAATAAATCATAGCATAACATTCCCCAACCACACGAACCTATTCATACCGTTGAATACGATTCCACTCAAACATCCATTACCAGTTACCGGGAAGGTAATGGAACATAATATACACAAATCTTGATAATTTAATGAACTAACTTTGATTAAATGCAACTACATTCACATAGTAAACAGGCCATAATAAATAAACTAACATATTTTTATAATGGGTACATATCCAATCATTTTTTGCTCTTAACGTTGAAGACGGTGATGAACATACATGTAACTTTTATAAATGGTCATTTACTCTGGTTCATGTGGTCAACTCTGATCTCAGGCACTTAGCAAAACAACTAAGGAGTAATAGGATTCGTGCACCTATAGGCTCACACCAATATCATATATATTTCGTGAAGTATAGCATATGCTTATAGGCTCACACCATAACATCATGTGTATTTCAATGGAGTATAGTATGTGCTTTAGCCCCCTGCACTTATAGCATTTATGGGAAAAATAATCTAAATGATTCCGCTCCTTAAAAATGGGCATAGCTCGAACAATGTCACTTCAAACTGGTAACAGATCGGTAGTATACGTAATGAACTCACTTATTACTGACTACTACGGATTTACTCAGTTCTGTTAAAAGTAGACCTTGTTGTTGAGATATAGATCCGGGAGGGTAAACACTCAAACTATTTGGTTGTGAGCACAAACCACCTATAACCCAGGCTGAATGCAGTGGGTGAGGAGATGAACACATCAGCTGATAGCCTATAATTGAGGACATTACACATGAGATATTTAGATGAATTGTTGAATAACACAAATATGTAGTTCATTGCTGACTCTAAATGTACACTTGAGCATCACACTAAGGATATAAAATAATAACACATATTTTCATATAATCCTGTCATAATCCCATAATAATATGATATTTACTACATACATATATATAATTATCTAATCAAATAATTCAATAGCCAAACACTGACAGGCTAGTAATAATAGATCCAAGTACTATTAATGTCAGCAAACATAGGCTAATCCTAACTTCACTACCCATCATAGACCTACACGGCACAAAATACCTTCATCATAAACTCAGCACCTAGATAATTTATACCCCTACATATTATGTAGATTCAACTAAATAACTTACACAGGTCAAACAATAAACTTGTTAAGATTATAAAATAATAATCTAATAACACTACAGGGACCATATACATTCAGCATGAGAAATTCATTGCTAAATAACATTCGTTAAATATGGCCCTACCAAAATAATCCACCATACATGGCAGCTCAACTTCAAAACTGTCATATGGTATTGGAATCTTTCCCATACACACCAAGTCTTCCGCGAATAGTTATCTGGAAATCAAAACATCCAGACAATAGAAGAACGAGTACAAAACAAACAAATCAAGACAAGTTGACCTACTCACCTACTTGTAGGCCTTTAACTCGATAATAGAATATTCTAATAGGAACAAATTTTTTAAAAATTTAAAAGTTCAAGTTCAAGTTAATATTTAAAACAAATTTAAAGTTCAAAGTGTTCCCGGGTTAGTGTTCAAAACTCAAGATTAATTGCAATATTTTCATACCAACTCAAATTACAGTAACAAGTGGAAATACAAACACCAGATAATCCTGATTATCTCAGATAAATATTTACCAACTTGGATCATCCGAATAATATTTTACCGGAAAATCCTGATTATCCCAGAGTAAAAATTCACCAGCGTGGATTATCCTGATTATCCCAGAGTAAAAATTCACCAGCGTGGATTATCCTAATAACATTTTACGGGAGTATATAAATCACAACCTCTACAAACAACAATATAAGTAAAACAACTACCCAAGCATAGGAATTAGAATAAAAACAGTAAAACAAGGTTAGTACTTTCTAATTAAAAAATTTTTATTCAGAGGAAGTACACATATTTCCTAGGAAATTTAATAACATTTTCACATTCTATAAACATTTTTATAATATTTTTATAACCACATTTTCACATTCTATAAATATTTTTATAATATTTTTACACATACAATTAGTAATCCTTTACAAATCTATTTCTTATTCTAAATCTACTACCTAACCTAGACTTTCCACACATATGTTGTGAATTATAAATCATAATTCTTTGATTGACTAGTAAGGAGATCTAATTAATCAGTTACTTACTGAAACAAAATTTTGAAGGAGTACAAATAATTCAATATAATATTTTCCAAACAATCCAATAAAATACCTAACACTAGTCAAACATACCTACCTACAATATCAAATTGTAATTTTATTATAAAACTCCAATTTCAAAATCTTCCTCCTTAAAATTCTAATCAGATTATTGCAAACCAATAAATTAATTGATAACAACTCAACACCAATCTTCCATTTGCAATTTATTACTAAGGTATGTTAAAACTTAATCTTCAATCCAAATTTGTTTAACACACATTACACAAATTGGACATTTTACTCACTAAGAGGAAAGTAGATTTTATCCTAAATTAAAACATTACTGATTTCCTCCTCATAAATTTCTTCGCTTCATTACAAACAAGTAACGTTTTGGTAATGATAAAAATAGTAAGTCCAGTAGCTCTATAGCTCTAGTAATCTTCAAAATTAAAGATAGCTTATACAAACAATTTTTAAGTCCACAAAGAAGGAAATATATATAATTGACTGATACACATGAATAATTCAACAAAATTTCTCAGACCATATCACAATATTTCGTGAATTAGTTAACCATACCCACTCACTATTCGTACACATGTTTGTACATCTGATAGAATACCACATTTTATAGGAAATCCGTTGAAAAGACTCCGTGGCTGGAGCGAAACGTCCGGAAAAGCCCAGTAGGAGCCTTAACGGCATCCCAAATATATATCCTAAATCTGTAATAAAGTCAATAAATCATAGCATAACATTCCCCAACCACACGAACCTATTCATACCGTTGAATACGATTCCACTCAAACATCCATTACCAGTTACCGGGAAGGTAATGGAACATAATATACACAAATCTTGATAATTTAATGAACTAACTTTGATTAAATGCAACTACATTCACATAGTAAACAGGCCATAATAAATAAACTAACATATTTTTATAATGGGTACATATCCAATCATTTTTTGCTCTTAACGTTGAAGACGGTGATGAACATACATGTAACTTTTATAAATGGTCATTTACTCTGGTTCATGTGGTCAACTCTGATCTCAGGCACTTAGCAAAACAACTAAGGAGTAATAGGATTCGTGCACCTATAGGCTCACACCAATATCATATATATTTCGTGAAGTATAGCATATGCTTATAGGCTCACACCATAACATCATGTGTATTTCAATGGAGTATAGTATGTGCTTTAGCCCCCTGCACTTATAGCATTTATGCGAAAAATAATCTAAATGATTCCGCTCCTTAAAAATGGGCATAGCTCGAACAATGTCACTTCAAACTGGTAACAGATCGGTAGTATACGTAATGAACTCACTTATTACTGACTACTACGGATTTACTCAGTTCTGTTAAAAGTAGACCTTGTTGTTGAGATATAGATCCGGGAGGGTAAACACTCAAACTATTTGGTTGTGAGCACAAACCACCTATAACCCAGGCTGAATGCAGTGGGTGAGGAGATGAACACATCAGCTGATAGCCTATAATTGAGGACATTACACATGAGATATTTAGATGAATTGTTGAATAACACAAATATGTAGTTCATTGCTGACTCTAAATGTACACTTGAGCATCACACTAAGGATAGAAAATAATAACACATATTTTCATATAATCCTGTCATAATCCCATAATTATATGATATTTACTACATACATATATATAATTATCTAATCAAATAATTCAATAGCCAAACACTGACAGGCTAGTAATAATAGATCCAAGTACTATTAATGTCAGCAAACATAGGCTAATCCTAACTTCACTACCCATCATAGACCTACACGGCACAAAATACCTTCATCATAAACTCAGCACCTAGATAATTTATACCCCTACATATTATGTAGATTCAACTAAATAACTTACACAGGTCAAACAATAAACTTGTTAAGATTATGAAATAATAATCTAATAACACTACAGGGACCATATACATTCAGCATGAGCATATGCTAAATAACATTCATTAAATATGGCCCTACCAAAATAATCCACCATACATGGCAGCTCAACTTCAAAACTGTCATATGGTATTGGAATCTTTCCCATACACACCAAGTCTTCCGCGAATAGTTATCTGGAAATCAAAACATCCAGACAATAGAAGAACGAGTACAAAACAAACAAATCAAGACAAGTTGACCTACTCACCTACTTGTAGGCCTTTAACTCGATAATAGAATATTCTAATAGGAACAAATTTTTTAAAAATTTAAAAGTTCAAGTTCAAGTTAATATTTAAAACAAATTTAAAGTTCAAAGTGTTCCCGGGTTAGTGTTCAAAACTCAAGATTAATTGCAATATTTTCATACCAACTCAAATTACAGTAACAAGTGGAAATACAAACACCAGATAATCCTGATTATCTCAGATAAATATTTACCAACTTGGATCATCCGAATAATATTTTACCGGAAAATCCTGATTATCCCAGAGTAAAAATTCACCAGCGTGGATTATCCTGATTATCCCAGAGTAAAAATTCACCAGCGTGGATTATCCTAATAACATTTTACGGGAGTATATAAATCACAACCTCTACAAACAACAATATAAGTAAAACAACTACCCAAGCATAGGAATTAGAATAAAAACAGTAAAACAAGGTTAGTACTTTCTAATTAAAAAATTTTTATTCAGAGGAAGTACACATATTTCCTAGGAAATTTAATAACATTTTCACATTCTATAAACATTTTTATAATATTTTTATAACCACATTTTCACATTCTATAAATATTTTTATAATATTTTTACACATACAATTAGTAATCCTTTACAAATCTATTTCTTATTCTAAATCTACTACCTAACCTAGACTTTCCACACATATGTTGTGAATTATAAATCATAATTCTTTGATTGACTAGTAAGGAGATCTAATTAATCAGTTACTTACTGAAACAAAATTTTGAAGGAGTACAAATAATTCAATATAATATTTTCCAAACAATCCAATAAAATACCTAACACTAGTCAAACATACCTACCTACAATATCAAATTGTAATTTTATTATAAAACTCCAATTTCAAAATCTTCCTCCTTAAAATTCTAATCAGATTATTGCAAACCAATAAATTAATTGATAACAACTCAACACCAATCTTCCATTTGCAATTTATTACTAAGGTATGTTAAAACTTAATCTTCAATCCAAATTTGTTTAACACACATTACACAAATTGGACATTTTACTCACTAAGAGGAAAGTAGATTTTATCCTAAATTAAAACATTACTGATTTCCTCCTCATAAATTTCTTCGCTTCATTACAAACAAGTAACGTTTTGGTAATGATAAAAATAGTAAGTCCAGTAGCTCTATAGCTCTAGTAATCTTCAAAATTAAAGATAGCTTATACAAACAATTTTTAAGTCCACAAAGAAGGAAATATATATAATTGACTGATACACATGAATAATTCAACAAAATTTCTCAGACCATATCACAATATTTCGTGAATTAGTTAACCATACCCACTCACTATTCGTACACATGTTTGTACATCTGATAGAATACCACATTTTATAGGAAATCCGTTGAAAAGACTCCGTGGCTGGAGCGAAACGTCCGGAAAAGCCCAGTAGGAGCCTTAACGGCATCCCAAATATATATCCTAAATCTGTAATAAAGTCAATAAATCATAGCATAACATTCCCCAACCACACGAACCTATTCATACCGTTGAATACGATTCCACTCAAACATCCATTACCAGTTACCGGGAAGGTAATGGAACATAATATACACAAATCTTGATAATTTAATGAACTAACTTTGATTAAATGCAACTACATTCACATAGTAAACAGGCCATAATAAATAAACTAACATATTTTTATAATGGGTACATATCCAATCATTTTTTGCTCTTAACGTTGAAGACGGTGATGAACATACATGTAACTTTTATAAATGGTCATTTACTCTGGTTCATGTGGTCAACTCTGATCTCAGGCACTTAGCAAAACAACTAAGGAGTAATAGGATTCGTGCACCTATAGGCTCACACCAATATCATATATATTTCGTGAAGTATAGCATATGCTTATAGGCTCACACCATAACATCATGTGTATTTCAATGGAGTATAGTATGTGCTTTAGCCCCCTGCACTTATAGCATTTATGCGAAAAATAATCTAAATGATTCCGCTCCTTAAAAATGGGCATAGCTCGAACAATGTCACTTCAAACTGGTAACAGATCGGTAGTATACGTAATGAACTCACTTATTACTGACTACTACGGATTTACTCAGTTCTGTTAAAAGTAGACCTTGTTGTTGAGATATAGATCCGGGAGGGTAAACACTCAAACTATTTGGTTGTGAGCACAAACCACCTATAACCCAGGCTGAATGCAGTGGGTGAGGAGATGAACACATCAGCTGATAGCCTATAATTGAGGACATTACACATGAGATATTTAGATGAATTGTTGAATAACACAAATATGTAGTTCATTGCTGACTCTAAATGTACACTTGAGCATCACACTAAGGATAGAAAATAATAACACATATTTTCATATAATCCTGTCATAATCCCATAATTATATGATATTTACTACATACATATATATAATTATCTAATCAAATAATTCAATAGCCAAACACTGACAGGCTAGTAATAATAGATCCAAGTACTATTAATGTCAGCAAACATAGGCTAATCCTAACTTCACTACCCATCATAGACCTACACGGCACAAAATACCTTCATCATAAACTCAGCACCTAGATAATTTATACCCCTACATATTATGTAGATTCAACTAAATAACTTACACAGGTCAAACAATAAACTTGTTAAGATTATAAAATAATAATCTAATAACACTACAGGGACCATATACATTCAGCATGAGAAATTCATTGCTAAATAACATTCATTAAATATGGCCCTACCAAAATAATCCACCATACATGGCAGCTCAACTTCAAAACTGTCATATGGTATTGGAATCTTTCCCATACACACCAAGTCTTCCGCGAATAGTTATCTGGAAATCAAAACATCCAGACAATAGAAGAACGAGTACAAAACAAACAAATCAAGACAAGTTGACCTACTCACCTACTTGTAGGCCTTTAACTCGATAATAGAATATTCTAATAGGAACAAATTTTTTAAAAATTTAAAAGTTCAAGTTCAAGTTAATATTTAAAACAAATTTAAAGTTCAAAGTGTTCCCGGGTTAGTGTTCAAAACTCAAGATTAATTGCAATATTTTCATACCAACTCAAATTACAGTAACAAGTGGAAATACAAACACCAGATAATCCTGATTATCTCAGATAAATATTTACCAACTTGGATCATCCGAATAATATTTTACCGGAAAATCCTGATTATCCCAGAGTAAAAATTCACCAGCGTGGATTATCCTGATTATCCCAGAGTAAAAATTCACCAGCGTGGATTATCCTAATAACATTTTACGGGAGTATATAAATCACAACCTCTACAAACAACAATATAAGTAAAACAACTACCCAAGCATAGGAATTAGAATAAAAACAGTAAAACAAGGTTAGTACTTTCTAATTAAAAAATTTTTATTCAGAGGAAGTACACATATTTCCTAGGAAATTTAATAACATTTTCACATTCTATAAACATTTTTATAATATTTTTATAACCACATTTTCACATTCTATAAATATTTTTATAATATTTTTACACATACAATTAGTAATCCTTTACAAATCTATTTCTTATTCTAAATCTACTACCTAACCTAGACTTTCCACACATATGTTGTGAATTATAAATCATAATTCTTTGATTGACTAGTAAGGAGATCTAATTAATCAGTTACTTACTGAAACAAAATTTTGAAGGAGTACAAATAATTCAATATAATATTTTCCAAACAATCCAATAAAATACCTAACACTAGTCAAACATACCTACCTACAATATCAAATTGTAATTTTATTATAAAACTCCAATTTCAAAATCTTCCTCCTTAAAATTCTAATCAGATTATTGCAAACCAATAAATTAATTGATAACAACTCAACACCAATCTTCCATTTGCAATTTATTACTAAGGTATGTTAAAACTTAATCTTCAATCCAAATTTGTTTAACACACATTACACAAATTGGACATTTTACTCACTAAGAGGAAAGTAGATTTTATCCTAAATTAAAACATTACTGATTTCCTCCTCATAAATTTCTTCGCTTCATTACAAACAAGTAACGTTTTGGTAATGATAAAAATAGTAAGTCCAGTAGCTCTATAGCTCTAGTAATCTTCAAAATTAAAGATAGCTTATACAAACAATTTTTAAGTCCACAAAGAAGGAAATATATATAATTGACTGATACACATGAATAATTCAACAAAATTTCTCAGACCATATCACAATATTTCGTGAATTAGTTAACCATACCCACTCACTATTCGTACACATGTTTGTACATCTGATAGAATACCACATTTTATAGGAAATCCGTTGAAAAGACTCCGTGGCTGGAGCGAAACGTCCGGAAAAGCCCAGTAGGAGCCTTAACGGCATCCCAAATATATATCCTAAATCTGTAATAAAGTCAATAAATCATAGCATAACATTCCCCAACCACACGAACCTATTCATACCGTTGAATACGATTCCACTCAAACATCCATTACCAGTTACCGGGAAGGTAATGGAACATAATATACACAAATCTTGATAATTTAATGAACTAACTTTGATTAAATGCAACTACATTCACATAGTAAACAGGCCATAATAAATAAACTAACATATTTTTATAATGGGTACATATCCAATCATTTTTTGCTCTTAACGTTGAAGACGGTGATGAACATACATGTAACTTTTATAAATGGTCATTTACTCTGGTTCATGTGGTCAAGTCTGATCTCAGGCACTTAGCAAAACAACTAAGGAGTAATAGGATTCGTGCACCTATAGGCTCACACCAATATCATATATATTTCGTGAAGTATAGCATATGCTTATAGGCTCACACCATAACATCATGTGTATTTCAATGGAGTATAGTATGTGCTTTAGCCCCCTGCACTTATAGCATTTATGCGAAAAATAATCTAAATGATTCCGCT
Organism: Dioctria linearis; assembly: GCA_963930735.1. Taxonomy (NCBI): domain Eukaryota; kingdom Metazoa; phylum Arthropoda; class Insecta; order Diptera; family Asilidae; genus Dioctria; species Dioctria linearis. The sequence continues at coordinate 48,517 of CAWVNZ010001264.1, forward strand.
CCTTAAAAATGGGCATAGCTCGAACAATATCACTTCAAACTGGTAACAGATCGGTAGTATACGTAATGAACTCACTTATTACTGACTACTACGGATTTACTCAGTTCTGTTAAAAGTAGACCTTGTTGTTGAGATATAGATCCGGGAGGGTAAACACTCAAACTATTTGGTTGTGAGCACAAACCACCTATAACCCAGGCTGAATGCAGTGGGTGAGGAGATGAACACATCAGCTGATAGCCTATAATTGAGGACATTACACATGAGATATTTAGATGAATTGTTGAATAACACAAATATGTAGTTCATTGCTGACTCTAAATGTACACTTGAGCATCACACTAAGGATAGAAAATAATAACACATATTTTCATATAATCCTGTCATAATCCCATAATTATATGATATTTACTACATACATATATATAATTATCTAATCAAATAATTCAATAGCCAAACACTGACAGGCTAGTAATAATAGATCCAAGTACTATTAATGTCAGCAAACATAGGCTAATCCTAACTTCACTACCCATCATAGACCTACACGGCACAAAATACCTTCATCATAAACTCAGCACCTAGATAATTTATACCCCTACATATTATGTAGATTCAACTAAATAACTTACACAGGTCAAACAATAAACTTGTTAAGATTATAAAATAATAATCTAATAACACTACAGGGACCATATACATTCAGCATGAGAAATTCATTGCTAAATAACATTCATTAAATATGGCCCTACCAAAATAATCCACCATACATGGCAGCTCAACTTCAAAACTGTCATATGGTATTGGAATCTTTCCCATACACACCAAGTCTTCCGCGAATAGTTATCTGGAAATCAAAACATCCAGACAATAGAAGAACGAGTACAAAACAAACAAATCAAGACAAGTTGACCTACTCACCTACTTGTAGGCCTTTAACTCGATAATAGAATATTCTAATAGGAACAAATTTTTTAAAAATTTAAAAGTTCAAGTTCAAGTTAATATTTAAAACAAATTTAAAGTTCAAAGTGTTCCCGAGTTAGTGTTCAAAACTCAAGATTAATTGCAATATTTTCATACCAACTCAAATTACAGTAACAAGTGGAAATACAAACACCAGATAATCCTGATTATCTCAGATAAATATTTACCAACTTGGATCATCCGAATAATATTTTACCGGAAAATCCTGATTATCCCAGAGTAAAAATTCACCAGCGTGGATTATCCTGATTATCCCAGAGTAAAAATTCACCAGCGTGGATTATCCTAATAACATTTTACGGGAGTATATAAATCACAACCTCTACAAACAACAATATAAGTAAAACAACTACCCAAGCATAGGAATTAGAATAAAAACAGTAAAACAAGGTTAGTACTTTCTAATTAAAAAATTTTTATTCAGAGGAAGTACACATATTTCCTAGGAAATTTAATAACATTTTCACATTCTATAAACATTTTTATAATATTTTTATAACCACATTTTCACATTCTATAAATATTTTTATAATATTTTTACACATACAATTAGTAATCCTTTACAAATCTATTTCTTATTCTAAATCTACTACCTAACCTAGACTTTCCACACATATGTTGTGAATTATAAATCATAATTCTTTGATTGACTAGTAAGGAGATCTAATTAATCAGTTACTTACTGAAACAAAATTTTGAAGGAGTACAAATAATTCAATATAATATTTTCCAAACAATCCAATAAAATACCTAACACTAGTCAAACATACCTACCTACAATATCAAATTGTAATTTTATTATAAAACTCCAATTTCAAAATCTTCCTCCTTAAAATTCTAATCAGATTATTGCAAACCAATAAATTAATTGATAACAACTCAACACCAATCTTCCATTTGCAATTTATTACTAAGGTATGTTAAAACTTAATCTTCAATCCAAATTTGTTTAACACACATTACACAAATTGGACATTTTACTCACTAAGAGGAAAGTAGATTTTATCCTAAATTAAAACATTACTGATTTCCTCCTCATAAATTTCTTCGCTTCATTACAAACAAGTAACGTTTTGGTAATGATAAAAATAGTAAGTCCAGTAGCTCTATAGCTCTAGTAATCTTCAAAATTAAAGATAGCTTATACAAACAATTTTTAAGTCCACAAAGAAGGAAATATATATAATTGACTGATACACATGAATAATTCAACAAAATTTCTCAGACCATATCACAATATTTCGTGAATTAGTTAACCATACCCACTCACTATTCGTACACATGTTTGTACATCTGATAGAATACCACATTTTATAGGAAATCCGTTGAAAAGACTCCGTGGCTGGAGCGAAACGTCCGGAAAAGCCCAGTAGGAGCCTTAACGGCATCCCAAATATATATCCTAAATCTGTAATAAAGTCAATAAATCATAGCATAACATTCCCCAACCACACGAACCTATTCATACCGTTGAATACGATTCCACTCAAACATCCATTACCAGTTACCGGGAAGGTAATGGAACATAATATACACAAATCTTGATAATTTAATGAACTAACTTTGATTAAATGCAACTACATTCACATAGTAAACAGGCCATAATAAATAAACTAACATATTTTTATAATGGGTACATATCCAATCATTTTTTGCTCTTAACGTTGAAGACGGTGATGAACATACATGTAACTTTTATAAATGGTCATTTACTCTGGTTCATGTGGTCAACTCTGATCTCAGGCACTTAGCAAAACAACTAAGGAGTAATAGGATTCGTGCACCTATAGGCTCACACCAATATCATATATATTTCGTGAAGTATAGCATATGCTTATAGGCTCACACCATAACATCATGTGTATTTCAATGGAGTATAGTATGTGCTTTAGCCCCCTGCACTTATAGCATTTATGCGAAAAATAATCTAAATGATTCCGCTCCTTAAAAATGGGCATAGCTCGAACAATGTCACTTCAAACTGGTAACAGATCGGTAGTATACGTAATGAACTCACTTATTACTGACTACTACGGATTTACTCAGTTCTGTTAAAAGTAGACCTTGTTGTTGAGATATAGATCCGGGAGGGTAAACACTCAAACTATTTGGTTGTGAGCACAAACCACCTATAACCCAGGCTGAATGCAGTGGGTGAGGAGATGAACACATCAGCTGATAGCCTATAATTGAGGACATTACACATGAGATATTTAGATGAATTGTTGAATAACACAAATATGTAGTTCATTGCTGACTCTAAATGTACACTTGAGCATCACACTAAGGATAGAAAATAATAACACATATTTTCATATAATCCTGTCATAATCCCATAATTATATGATATTTACTACATACATATATATAATTATCTAATCAAATAATTCAATAGCCAAACACTGACAGGCTAGTAATAATAGATCCAAGTACTATTAATGTCAGCAAACATAGGCTAATCCTAACTTCACTACCCATCATAGACCTACACGGCACAAAATACCTTCATCATAAACTCAGCACCTAGATAATTTATACCCCTACATATTATGTAGATTCAACTAAATAACTTACACAGGTCAAACAATAAACTTGTTAAGATTATAAAATAATAATCTAATAACACTACAGGGACCATATACATTCAGCATGAGAAATTCATTGCTAAATAACATTCATTAAATATGGCCCTACCAAAATAATCCACCATACATGGCAGCTCAACTTCAAAACTGTCATATGGTATTGGAATCTTTCCCATACACACCAAGTCTTCCGCGAATAGTTATCTGGAAATCAAAACATCCAGACAATAGAAGAACGAGTACAAAACAAACAAATCAAGACAAGTTGACCTACTCACCTACTTGTAGGCCTTTAACTCGATAATAGAATATTCTAATAGGAACAAATTTTTTAAAAATTTAAAAGTTCAAGTTCAAGTTAATATTTAAAACAAATTTAAAGTTCAAAGTGTTCCCGGGTTAGTGTTCAAAACTCAAGATTAATTGCAATATTTTCATACCAACTCAAATTACAGTAACAAGTGGAAATACAAACACCAGATAATCCTGATTATCTCAGATAAATATTTACCAACTTGGATCATCCGAATAATATTTTACCGGAAAATCCTGATTATCCCAGAGTAAAAATTCACCAGCGTGGATTATCCTGATTATCCCAGAGTAAAAATTCACCAGCGTGGATTATCCTAATAACATTTTACGGGAGTATATAAATCACAACCTCTACAAACAACAATATAAGTAAAACAACTACCCAAGCATAGGAATTAGAATAAAAACAGTAAAACAAGGTTAGTACTTTCTAATTAAAAAATTTTTATTCAGAGGAAGTACACATATTTCCTAGGAAATTTAATAACATTTTCACATTCTATAAACATTTTTATAATATTTTTATAACCACATTTTCACATTCTATAAATATTTTTATAATATTTTTACACATACAATTAGTAATCCTTTACAAATCTATTTCTTATTCTAAATCTACTACCTAACCTAGACTTTCCACACATATGTTGTGAATTATAAATCATAATTCTTTGATTGACTAGTAAGGAGATCTAATTAATCAGTTACTTACTGAAACAAAATTTTGAAGGAGTACAAATAATTCAATATAATATTTTCCAAACAATCCAATAAAATACCTAACACTAGTCAAACATACCTACCTACAATATCAAATTGTAATTTTATTATAAAACTCCAATTTCAAAATCTTCCTCCTTAAAATTCTAATCAGATTATTGCAAACCAATAAATTAATTGATAACAACTCAACACCAATCTTCCATTTGCAATTTATTACTAAGGTATGTTAAAACTTAATCTTCAATCCAAATTTGTTTAACACACATTACACAAATTGGACATTTTACTCACTAAGAGGAAAGTAGATTTTATCCTAAATTAAAACATTACTGATTTCCTCCTCATAAATTTCTTCGCTTCATTACAAACAAGTAACGTTTTGGTAATGATAAAAATAGTAAGTCCAGTAGCTCTATAGCTCTAGTAATCTTCAAAATTAAAGATAGCTTATACAAACAATTTTTAAGTCCACAAAGAAGGAAATATATATAATTGACTGATACACATGAATAATTCAACAAAATTTCTCAGACCATATCACAATATTTCGTGAATTAGTTAACCATACCCACTCACTATTCGTACACATGTTTGTACATCTGATAGAATACCACATTTTATAGGAAATCCGTTGAAAAGACTCCGTGGCTGGAGCGAAACGTCCGGAAAAGCCCAGTAGGAGCCTTAACGGCATCCCAAATATATATCCTAAATCTGTAATAAAGTCAATAAATCATAGCATAACATTCCCCAACCACACGAACCTATTCATACCGTTGAATACGATTCCACTCAAACATCCATTACCAGTTACCGGGAAGGTAATGGAACATAATATACACAAATCTTGATAATTTAATGAACTAACTTTGATTAAATGCAACTACATTCACATAGTAAACAGGCCATAATAAATAAACTAACATATTTTTATAATGGGTACATATCCAATCATTTTTTGCTCTTAACGTTGAAGACGGTGATGAACATACATGTAACTTTTATAAATGGTCATTTACTCTGGTTCATGTGGTCAACTCTGATCTCAGGCACTTAGCAAAACAACTAAGGAGTAATAGGATTCGTGCACCTATAGGCTCACACCAATATCATATATATTTCGTGAAGTATAGCATATGCTTATAGGCTCACACCATAACATCATGTGTATTTCAATGGAGTATAGTATGTGCTTTAGCCCCCTGCACTTATAGCATTTATGCGAAAAATAATCTAAATGATTCCGCTCCTTAAAAATGGGCATAGCTCGAACAATGTCACTTCAAACTGGTAACAGATCGGTAGTATACGTAATGAACTCACTTATTACTGACTACTACGGATTTACTCAGTTCTGTTAAAAGTAGACCTTGTTGTTGAGATATAGATCCGGGAGGGTAAACACTCAAACTATTTGGTTGTGAGCACAAACCACCTATAACCCAGTCTGAATGCAGTGGGTGAGGAGATGAACACATCAGCTGATAGCCTATAATTGAGGACATTACACATGAGATATTTAGATGAATTGTTGAATAACACAAATATGTAGTTCATTGCTGACTCTAAATGTACACTTGAGCATCACACTAAGGATAGAAAATAATAACACATATTTTCATATAATCCTGTCATAATCCCATAATTATATGATATTTACTACATACATATATATAATTATCTAATCAAATAATTCAATAGCCAAACACTGACAGGCTAGTAATAATAGATCCAAGTACTATTAATGTCAGCAAACATAGGCTAATCCTAACTTCACTACCCATCATAGACCTACACGGCACAAAATACCTTCATCATAAACTCAGCACCTAGATAATTTATACCCCTACATATTATGTAGATTCAACTAAATAACTTACACAGGTCAAACAATAAACTTGTTAAGATTATAAAATAATAATCTAATAACACTACAGGGACCATATACATTCAGCATGAGAAATTCATTGCAACATTCATTAAATATGGCCCTACCAAAATAATCCACCATACATGGCAGCTCAACTTCAAAACTGTCATATGGTATTGGAATCTTTCCCATACACACCAAGTCTTCCGCGAATAGTTATCTGGAAATCAAAACATCCAGACAATAGAAGAACGAGTACAAAACAAACAAATCAAGACAAGTTGACCTACTCACCTACTTGTAGGCCTTTAACTCGATAATAGAATATTCTAATAGGAACAAATTTTTTAAAAATTTAAAAGTTCAAGTTCAAGTTAATATTTAAAACAAATTTAAAGTTCAAAGTGTTCCCGGGTTAGTGTTCAAAACTCAAGATTAATTGCAATATTTTCATACCAACTCAAATTACAGTAACAAGTGGAAATACAAACACCAGATAATCCTGATTATCTCAGATAAATATTTACCAACTTGGATCATCCGAATAATATTTTACCGGAAAATCCTGATTATCCCAGAGTAAAAATTCACCAGCGTGGATTATCCTGATTATCCCAGAGTAAAAATTCACCAGCGTGGATTATCCTAATAACATTTTACGGGAGTATATAAATCACAACCTCTACAAACAACAATATAAGTAAAACAACTACCCAAGCATAGGAATTAGAATAAAAACAGTAAAACAAGGTTAGTACTTTCTAATTAAAAAATTTTTATTCAGAGGAAGTACACATATTTCCTAGGAAATTTAATAACATTTTCACATTCTATAAACATTTTTATAATATTTTTATAACCACATTTTCACATTCTATAAATATTTTTATAATATTTTTACACATACAATTAGTAATCCTTTACAAATCTATTTCTTATTCTAAATCTACTACCTAACCTAGACTTTCCACACATATGTTGTGAATTATAAATCATAATTCTTTGATTGACTAGTAAGGAGATCTAATTAATCAGTTACTTACTGAAACAAAATTTTGAAGGAGTACAAATAATTCAATATAATATTTTCCAAACAATCCAATAAAATACCTAACACTAGTCAAACATACCTACCTACAATATCAAATTGTAATTTTATTATAAAACTCCAATTTCAAAATCTTCCTCCTTAAAATTCTAATCAGATTATTGCAAACCAATAAATTAATTGATAACAACTCAACACCAATCTTCCATTTGCAATTTATTACTAAGGTATGTTAAAACTTAATCTTCAATCCAAATTTGTTTAACACACATTACACAAATTGGACATTTTACTCACTAAGAGGAAAGTAGATTTTATCCTAAATTAAAACATTACTGATTTCCTCCTCATAAATTTCTTCGCTTCATTACAAACAAGTAACGTTTTGGTAATGATAAAAATAGTAAGTCCAGTAGCTCTATAGCTCTAGTAATCTTCAAAATTAAAGATAGCTTATACAAACAATTTTTAAGTCCACAAAGAAGGAAATATATATAATTGACTGATACACATGAATAATTCAACAAAATTTCTCAGACCATATCACAATATTTCGTGAATTAGTTAACCATACCCACTCACTATTCGTACACATGTTTGTACATCTGATAGAATACCACATTTTATAGGAAATCCGTTGAAAAGACTCCGTGGCTGGAGCGAAACGTCCGGAAAAGCCCAGTAGGAGCCTTAACGGCATCCCAAATATATATCCTAAATCTGTAATAAAGTCAATAAATCATAGCATAACATTCCCCAACCACACGAACCTATTCATACCGTTGAATACGATTCCACTCAAACATCCATTACCAGTTACCGGGAAGGTAATGGAACATAATATACACAAATCTTGATAATTTAATGAACTAACTTTGATTAAATGCAACTACATTGACATAGTAAACAGGCCATAATAAATAAACTAACATATTTTTATAATGGGTACATATCCAATCATTTTTTGCTCTTAACGTTGAAGACGGTGATGAACATACATGTAACTTTTATAAATGGTCATTTACTCTGGTTCATGTGGTCAACTCTGATCTCAGGCACTTAGCAAAACAACTAAGGAGTAATAGGATTCGTGCACCTATAGGCTCACACCAATATCATATATATTTCGTGAAGTATAGCATATGCTTATAGGCTCACACCATAACATCATGTGTATTTCAATGGAGTATAGTATGTGCTTTAGCCCCCTGCACTTATAGCATTTATGCGAAAAATAATCGAAAAGGCAATCCCTGGCGTAATTAAAATTTGTGACAGAAAAAAATATTTTTTGAATAATTTACTATAGAAAAGGCAATCCCTGGCGTAATTAAAATTTGAGACAGTAAAAAATGAATTTTTGAATAATTTACTATAGAAAAGGCAATCCCTGGCGGAATTAAAATTTGAGACAGTAAAAAATTATTTTTTGAATAATTTGCTATAGAAAAGGCAATCCCTGGCGTAATTAAAATTTGCGACAGTAAAAAATTATTTTTTGAATAATTTACTATAGAAAAGGCAATCCCTGGCGTAATTAAAATTTGAGACAGTAAAAAATGAATTTTTGAATAATTTTCTATAGAAAAGGCAATCCCTGGCGTAATTAAAATTTGTGACAGAAAAAAATATTTTTTGAATAATTTACTATAGAAAAGGCAATCCCTGGCGTAATTAAAATTTGAGACAGTAAAAAATGAATTTTTGAATAATTTACTATACAAAAGGCAATCCCTGGCGTAATTAAAATTTGAGACAGTAAAAAATGAATTTTTGAATAATTTACTATAGAAAAGGCAATCCCTGGCGTAATTAAAATTTGCGACAGTAAAAAATTAGTTTTTGCAAAATTTACTATAGAAAAGGCAATCCCTGGCGTAATTAAAATTTGAGACAGTAAAAAATTATTTTTTGAATAATTTACTATAGAAATGGCAATCCCTGACGTAATTAAAATTTGCGACAGTAAAAAATTATTTTTTGAATAATTTACTATAGAAAAGGCAATCCCTGGCGTAATTAAAATTTGAGACAGTAAAAAATGAATTTTTGAATAATTTACTATAGAAAAGGCAATCCCTGGCGTAATTAAAATTTGTGACAGAAAAAAATATTTTTTGAATAATTTACTATAGAAAAGGCAATCCCTGGCGTAATTAAAATTTGCGACAGTAAAAAATTATTTTTTGAATAATTTACTATAGAAAAGGCAATCCCTGGGTAATTAAAATTTGAGACAGTAAAAAATGAATTTTTGAATAATTTACTATAGAAAAGGCAATCCCTGGCGTAATTAAAATTTGTGACAGAAAAAAATATTTTTTGAATAATTTACTATAGAAAAGGCAATCCCTGGCGTAATTAAAATTTGAGACAGTAAAAAATGAATTTTTGAATAATTTACTATAGAAAAGGCAATCCCTGGCGGAATTAAAATTTGAGACAGTAAAAAATTATTTTTTGAATAATTTGCTATAGAAAAGGCAATCCCTGGCGTAATTAAAATTTGCGACAGTAAAAAATTATTTTTTGAATAATTTACTATAGAAAAGGCAATCCCTGGCGTAATTAAAATTTGAGACAGTAAAAAATGAATTTTTGAATAATTTTCTATAGAAAAGGCAATCCCTGGCGTAATTAAAATTTGTGACAGAAAAAAATATTTTTTGAATAATTTACTATAGAAAAGGCAATCCCTGGCGTAATTAAAATTTGAGACAGTAAAAAATGAATTTTTGAATAATTTACTATACAAAAGGCAATCCCTGGCGTAATTAAAATTTGAGACAGTAAAAAATGAATTTTTGAATAATTTACTATAGAAAAGGCAATCCCTGGCGTAATTAAAATTTGCGACAGTAAAAAATTAGTTTTTGCAAAATTTACTATAGAAAAGGCAATCCCTGGCGTAATTAAAATTTGAGACAGTAAAAAATTATTTTTTGAATAATTTACTATAGAAATGGCAATCCCTGACGTAATTAAAATTTGCGACAGTAAAAAATTATTTTTTGAATAATTTACTATAGAAAAGGCAATCCCTGGCGTAATTAAAATTTGAGACAGTAAAAAATGAATTTTTGAATAATTTACTATAGAAAAGGCAATCCCTGGCGTAATTAAAATTTGTGACAGAAAAAAATATTTTTTGAATAATTTACTATAGAAAAGGCAATCCCTGGCGTAATTAAAATTTGCGACAGTAAAAAATTATTTTTTGAATAATTTACTATAGAAAAGGCAATCCCTGGGTAATTAAAATTTGAGACAGTAAAAAATGAATTTTTGAATAATTTACTATAGAAAAGGCAATCCCTGGCGTAATTAAAATTTGCGACAGAAAAAAATTAGTTTTTGCAAAATTTACTATAGAAAAGACAATCCCTGGCTTAATTAAAATTTGCGACAGTAAAAAATAAGTTTTTGCAAAATTTACTATAGAAAAGGCAATCCCTGGCGTAATTAAAATTTGCGACAGAAAAAAATTATTTTTTGAATAATTTACTATACAAAAGGCAATCCCTGGCGTAATTAAAATTTGAGACAGTAAAAAATGAATTTTTGAATAATTTACTATAGAAAAGGCAATCCCTGGCGTAATTATAATTTGCGACAGTAAAAAATTATTTTTTGAATAATTTACTATAGAAAAGGCAATCCCTGGCGTAATTAAAATTTGCGACAGTAAACAATTAGTTTTTGCAAAATTTACTATAGAATAGGCAATCCCTGGCGTAATTAAAATTTGAGACAGTAAAAAATGAATTTTTGAATAATTTACTATAGAAAAGGCAATCCCTGGCGTAATTATAATTTGCGACAGTAAAAAATGAATTTTTGAATAATTTACTATAGAAAAGGCAATCCCTGGCGTAATTATAATTTGCGACACTAAACAATTATTTTTTGAATAATTTACTCTAGAAAAGGCAATCCCTGGCGTAATTAAAATTTGCGACAGTAAAAAATGAATTTTTGAATAATTTACTATAGAAAAGGCAAGCCCTGGCGTAATTATAATTTGCGACAGTAAAAAATTAGTTTTTGCAAAATTTACTATAGAAAAGGCAATCCCTGGCGTAATTAAAATTTGCGACAGTAAAAAATTATTTTTTGAATAATTTACTATAGAAAAGGCAATCCCTGGCGTAATTAAAATTTGAGACAGTAAAAAATGAATTTTTGAATAATTTACTATAGAAAAGGCAATCCCTGGCGTAATTATAATTTGCGACAGTAAAAAATTATTTTTTGAATAATTTACTATAGAAAAGGCAATCCCTGGCGTAATTAAAATTTGCGACAGTAAACAATTAGTTTTTGCAAAATTTACTATAGAATAGGAAATCCCTGGCGTAATTAAAATTTGCGACACTAAACAATTATTTTTTGAATAATTTACTATAGAAAAGGCAATCCCTGGCGTAATTAAAATTTGCGACAGTAGAAAATGAATTTTTGAATAATTTACTATAGAAAAGGCAAGCCCTGGCGTAATTATAATTTGCGACAGTAAAAAATTAGTTTTTGCAAAATTTACTATAGAAAAGGCAATCCCTGGCGTAATTAAAATTTGCGACACTAAAAAATTATTTTTTGAATAATTTACTATAGAAAAGGCAATCCCTGGCGTAATTAAAATTTGAGACTGTAAAAAATTAATTTTTTGAATAATTTACTATAGAAAAGGCAATCCCTGGCGTTATTAAAATTTGCGACAGTAAAAAATGAATTTTTGAATAATTTACTATAGAAAAGGCAAGCCCTGGCGTAATTATAATTTGCGACAGTAAAAAATTAGTTTTTGCAAAATTTACTATAGAAAAGGCAATCCCTGGCGTAATTAAAATTTGCGACAGTAAAAAATTATTTTTTGAATAATTTACTATAGAAAAGGCAATCCCTGGCGTAATTAAAATTTGAGACAGTAAAAAATGAATTTTTGAATAATTTACTATAGAAAAGGCAATCCCTGGCGTAATTAAAATTTGCGACAGTAAAAAATTAGTTTTTGCAAAATTTACTATATAAAAGGCAATCCCTGGCGTAATTAAAATTTGAGACAGTAAAAAATTATTTTTTGAATAATTTACTATAGAAAAGGCAATCCCTGGCGTAATTAAAATTTGCGACAGTAAAAAATTATTTTTTGAATAATTTACTATAGAAAAGGCAATCCCTGGCGTAATTAAAATTTGAGACAGTAAAAAATGAATTTTTGAATAATTTTCTATAGAAAAGGCAATCCCTGGCGTAATTAAAATTTGTGACAGAAAAAAATATTTTTTGAATAATTTACTATAGAAAAGACAATCCCTGGCGTAATTAAAATTTGCGACAGTAAAAAATTATTTTTTGAATAATTTACTATAGAAAAGGCAATCCCTGGCGTAATTAAAATTTGAGACAGTAAAAAATGAATTTTTGAATAATTTACTATAGAAAAGGCAATCCCTGGCGTAATTAAAATTTGCGACAGTAAAAAATTAGTTTTTGAATAATTTACTATAGAAAAGGCAATCCCTGGCGTAATTAAAATTTGAGACAGTAAAAAATGAATTTTTGAATAATTTACTATAGAAAAGGCAATACCTGGCGTAATTAAAATTTGTGACAGAAAAAAATATTTTTTGAATAATTTACTATAGAAAAGGCAATCCCTGGCGTAATTAAAATTTGCGACAGTAAAAAATTATTTTTTGAATAATTTACTATAGAAAAGGCAATCCCTGGCGTAATTAAAATTTGAGACAGTAAAAATGAATTTTTGAATAATTTACTATACAAAAGGCAATCCCTGGCGTAATTAAAATTTGCGACAGTAAAAAATTAGTTTTTGCAAAATTTATTATAGAAAAGGCAATCGCTGGCGTAATTAAAATTTGAGACAGTAAAAAATTATTTTTTGAATAATTTACTATAGAAAAAGCAATCCCTGGCGTAATTAAAATTTGCGACAGAAAAAAATTATTTTTTGAATAATTTACTATACAAAAGGCAATCCCTGGCGTAATTAAAATTTGAGACAGTAAAAAATGAATTTTTGAATAATTTACTATAGAAAAGGCAATCCCTGGCGTAATTATAATTTGCGACAGTAAAAAATTATTTTTTGAATAATTTACTATAGAAAAGGCAATCCCTGGCGTAATTAAAATTTGCGACAGTATAAAATTATTTTTTGAATAATTTACTATAGAAAAGGCAATCCCTGGCGTACTTAAAATTTGAGACAGTAAAAAATGAATTTTTGAATAATTTACTATAGAAAAGCAATCCCTGGCGTAATTATAATTTGCGACAGTAAAAAATGAATTTTTGAATAATTTACTATAGAAAAGGCAATCCCTGGCGTATTTAAAATTTGCGACAGTAAAAAATTATTTTTTGAATAATTTACTATAGAAAAGGCAATCCCTGGCGTAATTAAAATTTGAGACAGTAAAAAATGAATTTTTGAATAATTTACTATAGAAAAGGCAATCCCTGGCGTAATTAAAATTTGAGACAGTAAAAAATTATTTTTTGAATAATTTACTATAGAAAAGGCAATCCCTGGCGTAATTAAAATTTGCGACAGAAAAAAATTATTTTTTGAATAATTTACTATACAAAAGGCAATCCCTGGCGTAATTAAAATTTGAGACAGTAAAAAATGAATTTTTGAATAATTTACTATAGAAAAGGCAATCCCTGGCGTAATTATAATTTGCGACAGTAAAAAATTATTTTTTGAATAATTTACTATAGAAAAGGCAATCCCCGGCGTAATTATAATTTGCGACACTAAACAATTATTTTTTGAATAATTTACTATAGAAAAGGCAATCCCTGGCGTAATTAAAATTTGAGACAGTAAAAAATGAATTTTTGAATAATTTACTATAGAAAAGGCAAGCCCTGGCGTAATTATAATTTGCGACAGTAAAAAATTAGTTTTTGCAAAATTTACTATAGAAAAGACAATCCCTGGCGTAATTAAAATTTGCGACAGTAAAAAATTATTTTTGAATAATTTACTATAGAAAAGGCAATCCCTGGCGTAATTAAAATTTGAGACAGTAAAAAATGAATTTTTGAATAATTTACTATAGAAAAGGCAATCCCTGGCGTAATTAAAATTTGCGACAGTAAAAAATTAGTTTTTGAATAATTTACTATAGAAAAGGCAATCCCTGGCGTAATTAAAATTTGAGACAGTAAAAAATGAATTTTTGAATAATTTACTATAGAAAAGGCAATACCTGGCGTAATTAAAATTTGTGACAGAAAAAAATATTTTTTGAATAATTTACTATAGAAAAGGCAATCCCTGGCGTAATTAAAATTTGCGACAGTAAAAAATTATTTTTTGAATAATTTACTATAGAAAAGGCAATCCCTGGCGTAATTAAAATTTGAGACAGTAAAAATGAATTTTTGAATAATTTACTATACAAAAGGCAATCCCTGGCGTAATTAAAATTTGCGACAGTAAAAAATTAGTTTTTGCAAAATTTATTATAGAAAAGGCAATCGCTGGCGTAATTAAAATTTGAGACAGTAAAAAATTATTTTTTGAATAATTTACTATAGAAAAAGCAATCCCTGGCGTAATTAAAATTTGCGACAGAAAAAAATTATTTTTTGAATAATTTACTATACAAAAGGCAATCCCTGGCGTAATTAAAATTTGAGACAGTAAAAAATGAATTTTTGAATAATTTACTATAGAAAAGGCAATCCCTGGCGTAATTATAATTTGCGACAGTAAAAAATTATTTTTTGAATAATTTACTATAGAAAAGGCAATCCCTGGCGTAATTAAAATTTGCGACAGTATAAAATTATTTTTTGAATAATTTACTATAGAAAAGGCAATCCCTGGCGTACTTAAAATTTGAGACAGTAAAAAATGAATTTTTGAATAATTTACTATAGAAAAGGCAATTCCTGGCGTAATTAAAATTTGAGACAGTAAAAAATGAATTTTTGAATAATTTACTATAGAAAAGGCAATCCCTGGCGTAATTAAAATTTGAGACAGTAAAAAATTAATTTTTGCAAAATTTACTATAGAAAAGGCAATCCCTGGCGTAATTAAAATTTGCGACAGTAAAAAATTATTTTTTGAATAATTTACTATAGAAAAGGCAATCCCTGGTAATTAAAATTTGCGACAGTAAAAAAATATTTTGTGAATAATTTACTATAGAAAAGGCAATCCCTGGCGTAATTAAAATTTGCGACAGTATAAAATTATTTTTTGAATAATTTACTATAGAAAAGGCAATCCCTGGCGTAATTAAAATTTGCGACAGTAAAAAATTATTTTTGGGAAAATTTACTATAGAAAAGGCAATTCCTGGCGTAATTAAAATTTGCGACAGTAAAAAATTATTTTTTGAATAATTTACTATAGAAAAGGCAATCCCTGGCGTATTTAAAATTTGCAACAGTAAAAAATTATTTTTTGCAAAATTTACTATAGAAAAGGCAATCCCTGGCGTATTTAAAATTTGCGACAGTAAAAAATTATTTTTTGAATAATTTACTATAGAAAAGGCAATCCCTGGCGTAATTAAATTTTGCGACAGTAAAAAATTATTTTTGGCAAAATTTACTATAGAAAAGGCAATCCCTGGCGTATTTAAAATTTGCGACAGTATAAAATTAATTTTTGAATAATTTACTATAGAAAAGGCAATCACTGGCGTAATTAAAATTTGCGACAGTAAAAAATTAGTTTTTGAATAATTTACTACAGAGAAGGCAATCCCTGGCGTAATTAAAATTTGCGACAGTAAAAAATTATTTTTTGAAGAATTTACTATAGAAAAGGCAATCCCTGGCGTAATTATAATTTGCGACAGTAAAAAAATTAATTTTTGAATAATTTACTATAGAAAAGGCAATCCCTGGCGTAATTAAAATTTGCGACAGTAAAAAATTATTTTTTGCAAAATTTACTATAGAAAAGGCAATCCCTGGCGTAATTATAATTTGCGACAGTAAAAAATTATTTTTTGAATAATTTACTATAGAAAAGGCAATCCCTGGCGTAATTATAATTTGAGACAGTAAAAAATGAATTTTTGAATAATTTACTATAGAAAAGGCAATCCCTAGCGTAATTAAAATTTGCGACAGTAAAAAATGAATTTTTGAATAATTTACTATAGAAAAGGCAATCCCTGGCGTAATTAAAATTTGCGACAGTAAAAAATGAACTTTGAATAATTTACTATAGAAAAGGCAATCCCTGGCGTAATTATAATTTGCGACAGTAAAAAATTATTTTTTGAATAATTTACTATGGAAAAGGCAATCCCTGGCGTAATTAAAATTTGAGACAGTAAAAAATGAATTTTTGAATAATTTACTATACAAAAGGCAATCCCTGGCGTATTTAAAATTTGCAACAGTAAAAAATTATTTTTTGAATAATTTACTATAGAAAAGGCAATCCCTGGCGTAGTTAAAATTTGCGACACTAAACAATTATTTTTTGCAAAATTTACTATAGAAAAGGCAATCCCTGGCGTAATTAAAATTTGAGACAGTAAAAAATTATTTTTTGAATTATTTACTATAGAAAAGGCAATACCTGGCGTAATTATAATTTGCGACTGTATAAAATTATTTTTTGAATAATTTACTATAGAAAAGGCAATCCCTGGCGTAATTAAAATTTGCGACCATATAAAATTATTTTTTGAATAATTTACTATAGAAAAGGCAATCCCTGGCGTAATTAAAATTTGCGACAGTAAAAAATTATTTTTGGCAAAATTTACTATAGAAAAGGCAATCCCAGGCGTAATTAAAATTTGCGTCAGTAAAAAATGAATTTTTGAATAATTTACTATACAAAAGGCAATCCCTGGCGTATTTAAAATTTGCAACAGTAAAAAAATTATTTTTTGAATAATTTACTATAGAAAAGGCAATCCCTGGCGTATTTAAAATTTGCGACAATAAAAAATTGTTTTTTGAATAATTTACTATGGAAAATTTACTACAAAATTTACTACAGAAAAGGCAATCCCTGGCGTAATTAAAATTTGCGACACTAAAAAATTAATTTTGGAAAATTTACTATAGAAAAGGCAATCCCTGGCGTAATTAAAACTTGCGACAGTAAAAAATTATTTTTTGCAAAATTTACTATAGAAAAAACAATCCCTAGCGTAATTAAAATTTGCGACACTAAACAATTATTTTTTGAATAATTTACTATAGAAAAGGCAATCCCTGGCGTAATTAAAATTTGCGACAGTAAAAAATTATTTTTTGCAAAATTTACTATAGAAAAGGCAATCCCTGGCGTAATTAAAATTTGAGACAGTAAAAAATGAATTTTTGAATAATTTACTATAGAAAAGGCAATCCCTGGCGTAATTAAAATTTGCGACACTAAAAAATTATTTTTTGAATAATTTACTATAGAAAAGGCAATCCCTGGCGTATTTAAAATTTGCGACAGTAAAAAATTATTTTTTGAATAATTTACTATAGAAAAGGCAATCCCTGGCGTAATTAAAATTTGCGACTGTAAAAAATTATTTTTTGCAAAATTTACTATAGAAAAGGCAATCCCTGGCGAAATTAAAATTTGAGACAGTAAAAAATTATTTTTTGAATAATTTACTATAGAAAAGGCAATACCTGGCCTAATTATAATTTGCGACAGTATAAAATTATTTTTTGAATAATTTACTATAGAAAAGGCAATCCCTGGCGTAATTAAAATTTGCGACAGTAAAAAATTATTTTTGGCAAAATTTACTATGGAAAAGGCAATCCCTGGCGTATTTAAAATTTGCGACAGTATAAAATTAATTTTTGAATAATTTACTATAGAAAAGGCAATCACTGGCGTAATTAAAATTTGCGACAGTAAAAAATTAGTTTTTGAATAATTTACTACAGAGAAGGCAATCCCTGGCGTAATTAAAATTTGCGACAGTAAAAAATTATTTTTTGAAGAATTTACTATAGAAAAGGCAATCCCTGGCGTAATTATAATTTGCGACAGTAAAAAATTAATTTTTGAATAATTTACTATAGAAAAGGCAGTCCCTGGCGTAATTAAAATTTGCGACAGTAAAAAATTATTTTTTGCAAAATTTACTATAGAAAAGGCAATCCCTGGCGTAATTATAATTTGCGACAGTAAAAAATTATTTTTTGAATAATTTACTATAGAATAGGCAATCCCTGGCGTAATTATAATTTGAGACAGTAAAAAATGAATTTTTGAATAATTTACTATAGAAAAGGCAATCCCTAGCGTAATTAAAATTTGCGACAGTAAAAAATGAATTTTTGAATAATTTACTATAGAAAAGGCAATCCCTGGCGTAATTGAAATTTGCGACAGTAAAAAATGAATTTTTGAATAATTTACTATAGAAAAGGCAATCCCTGGCGTAATTATAATTTGCGACAGTAAAAAATTATTTTTTGAATAATTTACTATGGAAAAGGCAATCCCTGGCGTAATTAAAATTTGAGACAGTAAAAAATGAATTTTTGAATAATTTACTATACAAAAGGCAATCCCTGGCGTATTTAAAATTTGCAACAGTAAAAAATTATTTTTTGAATAATTTACTATAGAAAAGGCAATCCCTGGCGTAATTAAAATTTGAGACAGTAAAAAATTATTTTTTGAATAATTTACTATAGAAAAGGCAATACCTGGCGTAATTATAATTTGCGACAGTATAAAATTATTTTTTGAATAATTTACTATAGAAAAGGCAATCCCTGGCGTAATTAAAATTTGCGACCGTATAAAATTATTTTTTGAATAATTTACTATAGAAAAGGCAATCCCTGGCGTAATTAAAATTTGCGACAGTAAAAAATTATTTTTGGCAAAATTTACTATAGAAAAGGCAATCCCAGGCGTAATTAAAATTTGCGACAGTAAAAAATGAATTTTTGAATAATTTACTATACAAAAGGCAATCCCTGGCGTATTTAAAATTTGCAACAGTAAAAAATTATTTTTTGAATAATTTACTATAGAAAAGGCAATCCCTGGCGTATTTAAAATTTGCGACAATAAAAAATTGTTTTTTGAATAATTTACTATAGAAAAGGCAATCCCTGGCGTAATTAAAATTTGCGACAGTAAAAAATTATTTTTGGCAAAATTTACTACAGAAAAGGCAATCCCTGGCGTAATTAAAATTTGCGACACTAAAAAATTAATTTTTGGAAAATTTACTATAGAAAAGGCAATCCCTGGCGTAATTAAAACTTGCGACAGTAAAAAATTATTTTTTGCAAAATTTACTATAGAAAAAACAATCCCTAGCGTAATTAAAATTTGCGACACTAAACAATTATTTTTTGAATAATTTACTATAGAAAAGGCAATCCCTGGCGTAATTAAAATTTGCGACAGTAAAAAATTATTTTTTGCAAAATTTACTATAGAAAAGGCAATCCCTGGCGTAATTAAAATTTGAGACAGTAAAAAATGAATTTTTGAATAATTTACTATAGAAAAGGCAATCCCTGGCGTAATTAAAATTTGCGACACTAAAAAATTATTTTTTGAATAATTTACTATAGAAAAGGCAATCCCTGGCGTATTTAAAATTTGCGACAGTAAAAAATTATTTTTTGAATAATTTACTATAGAAAAGGCAATCCCTGGCGTAATTAAAATTTGCGACACTAAAAAATTATTTTTTGCAAAATTTACTATAGAAAAGGCAATCCCTGGCGTAATTAAAATTTGAGACAGTAAAAAATTATTTTTTGAATAATTTACTATAGAAAAGGCAATACCTGGCGTAATTATAATTTGCGACAGTATAAAATTATTTTTTGAATAATTTACTATAGAAAAGGCAATCCCTGGCGTAATTAAAATTTGCGACCGTATAAAATTATTTTTTGAATAATTTACTATAGAAAAGGCAATCCCTGGCGTAATTAAAATTTGCGACAGTAAAAAATTATTTTTGGCAAAATTTACTATAGAAAAGGCAATCCCAGGCGTAATTAAAATTTGCGACAGAAAAAAATGAATTTTTGAATAATTTACTATACAAAAGGCAATCCCTGGCGTAATTAAAATTTGCGACACTAATAAATTATTTTTTGAATAATTTACTATAGAAAAGGCAATCCCTGGCGTATTTAAAATTTGCAACAGTAAAAAATTAATTTTTGCAAAATTTACTATAGAAAAGGCAATCCCTGGCGTAATTAAAATTTGCGACAGTAAAAAATGAATTTTTGAATAATTTACTATAGAAAAGGCAATCCCTGGCGTAATTAAAATTTGTGACAGAAAAAATTATTTTTTGAATAATTTACTATAGAAAAGGCAATCCCTGGCGTAGTTAAAATTTGCGACACTAAAAAATTATTTTTGGCAAAATTTACTATAGAAAAGGCAATCCCTGGCGTATTTAAAATTTGCGAGAGTATAAAATTATTTTTTGAATAATTTACTATAGAAAAGGCAATCCCTGGCGTAATTAAAATTTGTGACAGAAAAAATTATTTTTTGAATAATTTACTATAGAAAAGGCAATCCCTGGCGTAATTAAAATTTGCGACACTAAAAAATTATTTTTGGCAAAATTTACTATAGAAAAGGCAATCCCTGGCGTATTTAAAATTTGCGAGAGTATAAAATTATTTTTTGAATAATTTACTATAGAAAAGGCAATCCCTGGCGTAATTAAAATTTGCGACACTAAAAAATTATTTTTTGAATAATTTACTATAGAAAAGGCAATCCCTGGCGTATTTAAAATTTGCGACAATAAAAAATTGTTTTTTGAATAATTTACTATAGAAAAGGCAATCCCTGGCGTAATTAAAATTTGCGACAGTAAAAAATTATTTTTGGCAAAATTTACTACAGAAAAGGCAATCCCTGGCGTAATTAAAATTTGCGACACTAAAAAATTAATTTTGGAAAATTTACTATAGAAAAGGCAATCCCTGGCGTAATTAAAACTTGCGACAGTAAAAAATTATTTTTTGCAAAATTTACTATAGAAAAAACAATCCCTAGCGTAATTAAAATTTGCGACACTAAACAATTATTTTTTGAATAATTTACTATAGAAAAGGCAATCCCTGGCGTAATTAAAATTTGCGACAGTAAAAAATTATTTTTTGCAAAATTTACTATAGAAAAGGCAATCCCTGGCGTAATTAAAATTTGAGACAGTAAAAAATGAATTTTTGAATAATTTACTATAGAAAAGGCAAGCCCTGGCGTAATTAAAATTTGCGACACTAAAAAATTATTTTTTGAATAATTTACTATAGAAAAGGCAATCCCTGGCGTATTTAAAATTTGCGACAGTAAAAAATTATTTTTTGAATAATTTACTATAGAAAAGGCAATCCCTGGCGTAATTAAAATTTGCGACACTAAAAAATTATTTTTTGCAAAATTTACTATAGAAAAGGCAATCCCTGGCGTAATTAAAATTTGAGACAGTAAAAAATTATTTTTTGAATAATTTACTATAGAAAAGGCAATACCTGGCGTAATTATAATTTGCGACAGTATAAAATTATTTTTTTAATAATTTACTATAGAAAAGGCAATCCCTGGCGTAATTAAAATTTGCGACCGTATAAAATTATTTTTTGAATAATTTACTATAGAAAAGGCAATCCCTGGCGTAATTAAAATTTGCGACAGTAAAAAATTATTTTTGGCAAAATTTACTATAGAAAAGGCAATCCCAGGCGTAATTAAAATTTGCGACAGAAAAAAATGAATTTTTGAATAATTTACTATACAAAAGGCAATCCCTGGCGTAATTAAAATTTGCGACACTAATAAATTATTTTTTGAATAATTTACTATAGAAAAGGCAATCCCTGGCGTATTTAAAATTTGCAACAGTAAAAAATTAATTTTTGCAAAATTTACTATAGAAAAGGCAATCCCTGGCGTAATTAAAATTTGCGACAGTAAAAAATGAATTTTTGAATAATTTACTATAGAAAAGGCAATCCCTGGCGTAATTAAAATTTGTGACAGAAAAAATTATTTTTTGAATAATTTACTATAGAAAAGGCAATCCCTGGCGTAATTAAAATTTGCGACACTAAAAAATTATTTTTGGCAAAATTTACTATAGAAAAGGCAATCCCTGGCGTATTTAAAATTTGCGAGAGTATAAAATTATTTTTTGAATAATTTACTATAGAAAAGGCAATCCCTGGCGTAATTAAAATTTGTGACAGAAAAAATTATTTTTTGAATAATTTACTATAGAAAAGGCAATCCCTGGCGTAATTAAAATTTGCGACACTAAAAAATTATTTTTGGCAAAATTTACTATAGAAAAGGCAATCCCTGGCGTATTTAAAATTTGCGATAGTATAAAATTATTTTTTGAATAATTTACTATAGAAAAGGCAATCGCTGGCGTATTTAAAATTTGCAACAGTAAAAAATTATTTTTTGAATAATTTACTATAGAAAAGGCAATCCCTGGCGTATTTAAAATTTGCGACAGTAAAAAATTATTTTTTGAATAATTTACTATAGAAAAGGCAATCCCTGGCGTAATTAAAATTTGCGACACTAAAAAATTATTTTTTGCAAAATTTACTATAGAAAAGGCAATCCCTGGCGTAATTAAAATTTGAGACAGTAAAAAATTATTTTTTGAATAATTTACTATAGAAAAGCAATACCTGGCGTAATTATAATTTGCGACAGTATAAAATTATTTTTTGAATAATTTACTATAGAAAAGGTAATCCCTGGCGTAATTAAAATTTGCGACCGTATAAAATTATTTTTTGAATAATTTACTATAGAAAAGGCAATCCCTGGCGTAATTAAAATTTGCGACAGTAAAAAATTATTTTTGGCTAAATTTACTATAGAAAAGGCAATCCCAGGCGTAATTAAAATTTGCGACAGTAAAAAATGAATTTTTGAATAATTTACTATACAAAAGGCAATCTCTGGCGTATTTAAAATTTGCAACAGTAAAAAATTATTTTGGAATAATTTACTATAGAAAAGGCAATCCCTGGCGTATTTAAAATTTGCGACAATAAAAAATTGTTTTTTGAATAATTTACTATAGAAAAGGCAATCCCTGGCGTAATTAAAATTTGCGACAGTAAAAAATTATTTTTGGCAAAATTTACTATAGAAAAGGCAATCCCTGGCGTAATTAAAATTTGCGACACTAATAAATTATTTTTGGCAAAATTTACTATAGAAAAGGCAATCCCTGGCGTATTTAAAATTTGCGAGAGTATAAAATTATTTTTTGAATAATTTACTATAGAAAAGGCAATCCCTGGCGTAATTAAAATTTGCGACACTAAAAAATTATTTTTTGAATAATTTACTATAGAAAAGGCAATCCCTGGCGTATTTAAAATTTGCGACAATAAAAAATTGTTTTTTGAATAATTTACTATAGAAAAGGCAATCCCTGGCGTAATTAAAATTTGCGACAGTAAAAAATTATTTTTGGCAAAATTTACTACAGAAAAGGCAATCCCTGGCGTAATTAAAATTTGCGACACTAAAAAATTAATTTTTGGAAAATTTACTATAGAAAAGGCAATCCCTGGCGTAATTAAAACTTGCGACAGTAAAAAATTATTTTTTGCAAAATTTACTATAGAAAAAACAATCCCTAGCGTAATTAAAATTTGCGACACTAAACAATTATTTTTTGAATAATTTACTATAGAAAAGGCAATCCCTGGCGTAATTAAAATTTGCGACAGTAAAAAATTATTTTTTGCAAAATTTACTATAGAAAAGGCAATCCCTGGCGTAATTAAAATTTGAGACAGTAAAAAATGAATTTTTGAATAATTTACTATAGAAAAGGCAATCCCTGGCGTAATTAAAATTTGCGACACTAAAAAATTATTTTTTGAATAATTTACTATAGAAAAGGCAATCCCTGGCGTATTTAAAATTTGCGACAGTAAAAAATTATTTTTGAATAATTTACTATAGAAAAGGCAATCCCTGGCGTAATTAAAATTTGCGACACTAAAAAATTATTTTTTGCAAAATTTACTATAGAAAAGGCAATCCCTGGCGTAATTAAAATTTGAGACAGTAAAAAATTATTTTTTGAATAATTTACTATAGAAAAGGCAATACCTGGCGTAATTATAATTTGCGACAGTATAAAATTATTTTTTGAATAATTTACTATAGAAAAGGCAATCCCTGGCGTAATTAAAATTTGCGACCGTATAAAATTATTTTTTGAATAATTTACTATAGAAAAGGCAATCCCTGGCGTAATTAAAATTTGCGACTGTAAAAAATTATTTTTGGCAAAATTTACTATAGAAAAGGCAATCCCAGGCGTAATTAAAATTTGCGACAGAAAAAAATGAATTTTTGAATAATTTACTATACAAAAGGCAATCCCTGGCGTAATTAAAATTTGCGACACTAATAAATTATTTTTTGAATAATTTACTATAGAAAAGGCAATCCCTGGCGTATTTAAAATTAGCAACAGTAAAAAATTAATTTTTGCAAAATTTACTATAGAAAAGGCAATCCCTGGCGTAATTAAAATTTGCGACAATAAAAAATGAATTTTTGAATAATTTACTATAGAAAAGGCAATCCCTGGCGTAATTAAAATTTGTGACAGAAAAAATTATTTTTTGAATAATTTACTAGAGAAAAGGCAATCCCTGGCGTAATTAAAATTTGCGACAATAAAAAATTATTTTTGGCAAAATTTACTATAGAAAAGGCAATCCCTGGCGTATTTAAAATTTGCGAGAGTATAAAATTATTTTTTGAATAATTTACTATAGAAAAGGCAATCCCTGGCGTAATTAAAATTTGTGACAGAAAAAATTATTTTTTGAATAATTTACTATAGAAAAGGCAATCCCTGGCGTAATTAAAATTTGCGACACTAAAAAATTATTTTTGGCAAAATTTACTATAGAAAAGGCAATCCCTGGCGTATTTAAAATTTGCGATAGTATAAAATTATTTTTTGAATAATTTACTATAGAAAAGGCAATCCCTGGCGTATTTAAAATTTGCAACAGTAAAAAATTTTTTTTTGAATAATTTACTATAGAAAAGGCAATCCCTGGCGTATTTAAAATTTGCGACAGTAAAAAATTATTTTTTGAATAATTTACTATAGAAAAGGCAATCCCTGGCGTAATTAAAATTTGCGACACTAAAAAATTATTTTTTGCAAAATTTACTATAGAAAAGGCAATCCCTGGCGTAATTAAAATTTGAGACAATAAAAAATTATTTTTTGAATAATTTACTATAGAAAAGGCAATCCCTGGCGTAATTAAAATTTGCGACAGTAAAAAATTATTTTTGGCTAAATTTACTATAGAAAAGGCAATCCCAGGCGTAATTAAAATTAGCGACAGTAAAAAATGAATTTTTGAATAATTTACTATACAAAAGGCAATCTCTGGCGTATTTAAAATTTGCAACAGTAAAAAATTATTTTGGAATAATTTACTATAGAAAAGGCAATCCCTGGCGTATTTAAAATTTGCGACAATAAAAAATTGTTTTTTGAATAATTTACTATAGAAAAGGCAATCCCTGGCGTAATTAAAATTTGCGACAGTAAAAAATTATTTTTGGCAAAATTTACTACAGAAAAGGCAATCCCTGGCGTAATTAAAATTTGCGACACTAAAAAATTAATTTTTGCAAAATTTACTATAGAAAAGGCAATCCCTGGCGTAATTAAAACTTGCGACAGTAAAAAATTATTTTTTGCAAAATTTACTATAGAAAAGGCAATCCCTAGCGTAATTAAAATTTGCGACACTAAACAATTATTTTTTGAATAATTTACTATAGAAAAGGCAATCCCTGGCGTAATTAAAATTTGCGACAGTAAAAAATTATTTTTTGCAAAATTTACTATAGAAAAGGCAATCCCTGGCGTAATTAAAATTTGAGACAGTAAAAAATGAATTTTTGAATAATTTACTATAGAAAAGGCAATCCCTGGCGTAATTAAAATTTGCGACACTAAAAAATTATTTTTTGAATAATTTACTATAGAAAAGGCAATCCCTGGCGTAATTAAAATTTGCGACAGTAAAAAATTATTTTTTGCAAAATTTACTATAGAAAAGGCAATCCCTGGCGTAATTAAAATTTGCGACAGTAAAAAATGAATTTTTGAATAATTTACTATAGAAAAGGCAATCCCTGGCGTAATTAAAATTTGTGACAGAAAAAATTATTTTTTGAATAATTTACTATAGAAAAGGCAATCCCTGGCGTAATTAAAATTTGCGACACAAAAAATTATTTTTGGCAAAATTTACTATAGAAAAGGCAATCCCTGGCGTATTTAAAATTTGCGAGAGTATAAAATTATTTTTTGAATAATTTACTATAGAAAAGGCAATCCCTGGCGTATTTAAAATTTGCAACAGTAAAAAATTATTTTTTGAATAATTTACTATAGAAAAGGCAATCCCTGGCGTATTTAAAATTTGCGAAAGTAAAAAATTATTTTTTGAATAATTTACTATAGAAAAGGCAATCCCTGGCGTAATTAAAATTTGCGACAGTAAAAAATTATTTTTTGCAAAATTTACTATAGAAAAGGCAATCCCTGGCGTAATTAAAATTTGCGACAGTAAAAAATTATTTTTTGCAAAATTTAATATAGAAAAGGCAATCCCTGGCGTAATTAAAATTTGAGACAGTAAAAAATGAATTTTGGAATAATTTACTATAGAAAAGGCAATCCCTGGCGTAATTAAAATTTGCGACACTAAAAAATTATTTTTTGAATAATTTACTAGAGAAAAGGCAATCCCTGGCGTAATTAAAATTTCCGACAGTAAAAAATTATTTTTTGCAAAATTTACTATAGAAAAGGCAATCCCTGGCGTAATTAAAATTTGCGACAGTAAAAAATGAATTTTTGAATAATTTACTAAGAAAAGGCAATCCCTGGCGTAATTAAAATTTGCGACACTAAAAAATTATTTTTTGAATAATTTACTATAGAAAAGGCAATCCCTGGCGTAATTAAAATTTGCGACAGTAAAAAATGAATTTTTGAATAATTTACTATAGAAAAGGCAATCCCTGGCGTAATTAAAATTTGAGACAGTAAAAAATTATTTTTTGAATAATTTACTATAGAAAAGGCAATCCCTGGCGTAATTAAAATTTGCGACA
Organism: Dioctria linearis; assembly: GCA_963930735.1. Taxonomy (NCBI): domain Eukaryota; kingdom Metazoa; phylum Arthropoda; class Insecta; order Diptera; family Asilidae; genus Dioctria; species Dioctria linearis. The sequence continues at coordinate 76,224 of CAWVNZ010001264.1, forward strand.
GTAAAAAATTATTTTTTGAATAATTTACTATAGAAAAGGCAATCCCTGGCGTAATTAAAATTTGAGACAGTATAAAATTATTTTTTGAATAATTTACTATAGAAAAGGCAATCCCTGGCGTATTTAAAATTTGCGACAGTAAAAAATGAATTTTTGAATAATTTACTATAGAAAAGGCAATCCCTGGCGTAATTAAAATTTGCGACAGTAAAAAATTATTTTTTGAATAATTTACTATAGAAAAGGCAATCCCTGGCGTAATTAAAATTTGAGACAGTATAAAATTATTTTTTGAATAACTTACTATAGAAAAGGCAATCCCTGGCGTAATTAAAATTTGCGACAGTAAAAAATTAGTTTTTGAATAATTTACTATAGAAAAGGCAATCCCTGGCGTATTTAAAATTTGCAACAGTAAAAAATTATTTTTTGCAAAATTTACTATAGAAAAGGCAATCCCTGGCGTAATTAAAATTTGCGACAGTAAAAAATTATTTTTTGAATAATTCACTATAGAAAAGGCAATCCCTGGCGTATTTAAAATTTGCAACAGTAAAAAATTATTTTTTGCAAAATTTACTATAGAAAAAGCAATCCCTGGCGTAATTAAAATTTGCGACAGTAAAAAATTATTTTTTGAATAATTTACTATAGAAAAGGCAATCCCTGGCGTAATTAAAATTTGCGACAGTAAAAAATGAATTTTTGAATAATTTACTAGAGAAAAGGCAATCCCTGGCGTAATTAAAATTTGCGACAGTAAAAAATTATTTTTTGAATAATTTACTATAGAAAAGGCAATCCCTGGCGTAATTAAAATTTGAGACAGTAAAAAATGAATTTTTGAATAATTTACTATAGAAAAGGCAATCCCTGGCGTAATTATAATTTGCGACAGTATAAAATTATTTTTTGAATAATTTACTATAGAAAAGGCAATCCCTGGCGTAATTAAAATTTGCGACACTAAAAAATGAATTTTTGATTAATTTACTATAGAAAAGGCAATCCCTGGCGTAATTAAAATTTGCGACACTAAACAATTATTTTTTGCAAAATTTACTATAGAAAAGGAAATCCCTGGCGTAATTAAAATTTGTGACAGAAAAAATTATTTTTTGAATAATTTACTATAGAAAAGGCAATCCCTGGCGTAATTATAATTTGCGACAGTATAAAATTATTTTTTGAATAATTTACTATAGAAAAGGCAATCCCTGGTGTAATTAAAATTTGCGACTCTAAACAATTAGTTTTTGAATAATTTACTATAGAAAAGGCAATCCCTGGCGTAATTAAAATTTGCGACCGTATAAAATTATTTTTTGAATAATTTACTATAGAAAAGGCAATCCCTGGCGTAATTAAAATTTGCGACAGTAAAAAATTATTTTTGGCTAAATTTACTATAGAAAAGGCAATCCCAGGCGTAATTAAAATTTGCGACAGTAAAAAATGAATTTTTGAATAATTTACTATACAAAAGGCAATCTCTGGCGTATTTAAAATTTGCAACAGTAAAAAATTATTTTGGAATAATTTACTATAGAAAAGGCAATCCCTGGCGTATTTAAAATTTGCGACAATAAAAAATTGTTTTTTGAATAATTTACTATAGAAAAGGCAATCCCTGGCGTAATTAAAATTTGCGACAGTAAAAAATTATTTTTGGCAAAATTTACTATAGAAAAGGCAATCCCTGGCGTAATTAAAATTTGCGACACTAAAAAATTATTTTTGGCAAAATTTACTATAGAAAAGGCAATCCCTGGCGTATTTAAAATTTGCGAGAGTATAAAATTATTTTTTGAATAATTTACTATAGAAAAGGCAATCCCTGGCGTAATTAAAATTTGCGACACTAAAAAATTATTTTTTGAATAATTTACTATAGAAAAGGCAATCCCTGGCGTATTTAAAATTTGCGACAATAAAAAATTGTTTTTTGAATAATTTAGTATAGAAAAGGCAATCCCTGGCGTAATTAAAATTTGCGACAGTAAAAAATTATTTTTGGCAAAATTTACTACAGAAAAGGCAATCCCTGGCGTAATTAAAATTTGCGACACTAAAAAATTAATTTTTGGAAAATTTACTATAGAAAAGGCAATCCCTGGCGTAATTAAAACTTGCGACAGTAAAAAATTATTTTTTGCAAAATTTACTATAGAAAAAACAATCCCTAGCGTAATTAAAATTTGCGACACTAAACAATTATTTTTTGAATAATTTACTATAGAAAAGGCAATCCCTGGCGTAATTAAAATTTGCGACAGTAAAAAATTATTTTTTGCAAAATTTACTATAGAAAAGGCAATCCCTGGCGTAATTAAAATTTGAGACAGTAAAAAATGAATTTTTGAATAATTTACTATAGAAAAGGCAATCCCTGGCGTAATTAAAATTTGCGACACTAAAAAATTATTTTTTGAATAATTTACTATAGAAAAGGCAATCCCTGGCGTATTTAAAATTTGCGACAGTAAAAAATTATTTTTTGAATAATTTACTATAGAAAAGGCAATCCCTGGCGTAATTAAAATTTGCGACACTAAAAAATTATTTTTTGCAAAATTTACTATAGAAAAGGCAATCCCTGGCGTAATTAAAATTTGAGACAGTAAAAAATTATTTTTTGAATAATTTACTATAGAAAAGGCAATACCTGGCGTAATTATAATTTGCGACAGTATAAAATTATTTTTTGAATAATTTACTATAGAAAAGGCAATCCCTGGCGTAATTAAAATTTGCGACCGTATAAAATTATTTTTTGAATAATTTACTATAGAAAAGGCAATCCCTGGCGTAATTAAAATTTGCGACTGTAAAAAATTATTTTTGGCAAAATTTACTATAGAAAAGGCAATCCCAGGCGTAATTAAAATTTGCGACAGAAAAAAATGAATTTTTGAATAATTTACTATACAAAAGGCAATCCCTGGCGTAATTAAAATTTGCGACACTAATAAATTATTTTTTGAATAATTTACTATAGAAAAGGCAATCCCTGGCGTATTTAAAATTAGCAACAGTAAAAAATTAATTTTTGCAAAATTTACTATAGAAAAGGCAATCCCTGGCGTAATTAAAATTTGCGACAATAAAAAATGAATTTTTGAATAATTTACTATAGAAAAGGCAATCCCTGGCGTAATTAAAATTTGTGACAGAAAAAATTATTTTTTGAATAATTTACTATAGAAAAGGCAATCCCTGGCGTAATTAAAATTTGCGACAATAAAAAATTATTTTTGGCAAAATTTACTATAGAAAAGGCAATCCCTGGCGTATTTAAAATTTGCGAGAGTATAAAATTATTTTTTGAATAATTTACTATAGAAAAGGCAATCCCTGGCGTAATTAAAATTTGTGACAGAAAAAATTATTTTTTGAATAATTTACTATAGAAAAGGCAATCCCTGGCGTAATTAAAATTTGCGACACTAAAAAATTATTTTTGGCAAAATTTACTATAGAAAAGGCAATCCCTGGCGTATTTAAAATTTGCGATAGTATAAAATTATTTTTTGAATAATTTACTATAGAAAAGGCAATCCCTGGCGTATTTAAAATTTGCAACAGTAAAAAATTATTTTTTGAATAATTTACTATAGAAAAGGCAATCCCTGGCGTATTTAAAATTTGCGACAGTAAAAAATTATTTTTTGAATAATTTACTATAGAAAAGGCAATCCCTGGCGTAATTAAAATTTGCGACACTAAAAAATTATTTTTTGCAAAATTTACTATAGAAAAGGCAATCCCTGGCGTAATTAAAATTTGAGACAGTAAAAAATTATTTTTTGAATAATTTACTATAGAAAAGGCAATCCCTGGCGTAATTAAAATTTGCGACACTAAACAATTATTTTTTGCAAAATTTACTATAGAAAAGGCAATCCCTGGCGTAATTAAAATTTGAGACAGTATAAAATTATTTTTTGAATAATTTACTATAGAAAAGGCAATCCCTGGCGTAATTAAAATTTGCGACAGTAAAAAATTATTTTTTGAATAATTTACTATAGAAAAAGCAATCCCTGGCGTAATTAAAATTTGAGACAGTAAAAAATTATTTTTTGAATAATTTACTATAGAAAAGGCAATCCCTGGCGTAATTAAAATTTGCGACAGTAAAAAATTATTTTTTGCAAAATTTACTGTAGAAAAGGCAATCCCTGGCGTAATTAAAATTTGAGACAGAAAAAAATTATTTTTTGCAAAATTTACTATAGAAAAGGCAATCCCTGGCGTAATTAAAATTTGCGAGAGTAAAAAATGAATTTTTGAATAATTTACTATAGAAAAGGCAATCCCTGGCTTAGTTAAAATTTGAGACAGTAAAAAATTATTTTTTGAATAATTTACTATAGAAAAGGCAATCCCTGGCGTAATTAAAATTAGCGACACTAACAAATTATTTTTTGAATAATTTACTATAGAAAAGGCAATCCCTGGGGAATTAAAATTTGTGACAGAAAAAATTATTTTTTGAATAATTTACTATAGAAAAGGCAATCCCTGGCGTAATTAAAATTTGTGACAGAAAAAATTATTTTTTTAATAATTTACTATAGAAAAGGCAAACCCTGGCGTAATTATAATTTGCGACAGTATAAAATTATTTTTTGAATAATTTACTATAGAAAAGGCAATCCCTGGCGTAATTATAATTTGCGACAGTATAAAATTATTTTTTGAATAATTTACTATAGAAAAGGCAATCCCTGGCGTAATTAAAATTTGCGACACTAAACAATTATTTTTTGCAAAATTTACTATAGAAAAGGCAATCCCTGGCGTAATTAAAATTTGTGACAGAAAAAAATATTTTTTGAATAATTTACTATAGAAAAGGCAATCCCTGGCGTATTTAAAATTTGCGACACTAAACAATTATTTTTTGCAAAATTTACTATAGAAAAGGCAATCCCTGGCGTAATTAAAATTTGAGACAGTAAAAAATTAATTTTTGCAAAATTTACTATAGAAAAGCAATCCCTGGCGTAATTTTCAAAAAATAATTTTTTCTGTCACAAATTTTAATTACGCCAGGGATTGCCTTTTCTATAGTAAATTTTGCAAAAAATAATTGCTTAGTGTCGCAAATTTTAATTACGCCAGGGATTGCCTTTTCTACAGTAAATTATTCAAAAAATAATTTTTTCTGTCACAAATTTTAATTCCGCCAGGGATTGCCTTTTCTATAGTAAATCATTCAAAAAATAACTTGTTAGTGTCGCTAATTTTAATTACGCCAGGGATTGCCTTTTCTATAGTAAATTATTCAAAAAATAATTTTTTACTGTCTCAAATTTTAACTAAGCCAGGGATTGCCTTTTCTATAGTAAATTATTCAAAAATTCATTTTTTACTCTCGCAAATTTTAATTACGCCAGGGATTGCCTTTTCTATAGTAAATTTTGCAAAAAATAATTTTTTTCTGTCTCAAATTTTAATTACGCCAGGGATTGCCTTTTCTACAGTAAATTTTGCAAAAAATAATTTTTTACTGTCGCAAATTTTAATTACGCCAGGGATTGCCTTTTCTATAGTAAATTATTCAAAAAATAATTTTTTACTGTCTCAAATTTTAATTACGCCAGGGATTGCTTTTTCTATAGTAAATTATTCAAAAAATAATTTTTTACTGTCGCAAATTTTAATTACGCCAGGGATTGCCTTTTCTATAGTAAATTATTCAAAAAATAATTTTATACTGTCTCAAATTTTAATTACGCCAGGGATTGCCTTTTCTATAGTAAATTTTGCAAAAAATAATTGTTTAGTGTCGCAAATTTTAATTACGCCAGGGATTGCCTTTTCTATAGTAAATTATTCAAAAAATAATTTTTACTGTCGCTAATTTTAATTACGCCAGGGATTGCCTTTTCTATAGTAAATTTTGCAAAAAATAATTTTTTACTGTCGCAAATTTTAATTACGCCAGGGATTGCCTTTTCTATAGTAAATTATTCAAAAAATAATTTTTTACTGTCGCAAATTATAATTACGTCAGGGATTGCCTTTTCTATAGTAAATTTTGCAAAAAATAATTTTATACTGTCGCAAATTATAATTACGCCAGGGATTGCCTTTTCTCTAGTAAATTTTGCAAAAAATAATTGTTTAGTGTCGCAAATTTTAATTACGCCAGGCATTGCCTTTTCTATAGTAAATTATTCAAAAAATAGTTTTTTACTGTCTCAAATTTTGATTACGCCAGGGATTGCCTTTTCTATAGTAAATTTTGCAAAAAATAATTTTTTACTGTCGCAAATTTTAATTACGCCAGGGATTGCCTTTTCTATAGTAAATAATTCAAAAAATAATTTTTTACTGTCTCAAATTTTAATTACGCCAGGGATTGCCTTTTCTATAGTAAATTATTCAAAAAATAATTTTTTACTGTCGCAAATTTTAATTACGCCAGGGATTGCCTTTTCTATAGTAAATTTTGCAAAAAATAATTGTTTAGTGTCGCAAATTTTAATTACGCCAGGGATTTCCTTTTCTATAGTAAATTATTCAAAAAATAATTTTTTAGTGTCGCAAATTTTAATTACGCCAGGGATTGCCTTTTCTATAGTAAATTTTGCAAAAAATAATTTTTTACTGTCGCAAATTTTAATTACGCCAGGGATTGCCTTTTCTATAGTAAATTATTCAAAAATTCATTTTTTACTGTTGCAAATTTTAAATACGCCAGGGATTGCCTTTTCTGTAGTAAATTTTGCAAAAAATAATTGTTTAGTGTCGCAAATTTTAATTACGCCAGGGATTGCCTTTTCTATAGTAAATTATTCAAAAAATAATTTTTTACTGTCGCAAATTTTAATTACGCCAGGGATTGCCTTTTCTATAGTAAATTATTCAAAAAATAATTTTTTACTGTCGCAAATTTTAATTACGCCAGGGATTGCCTTTTCTATAGTAAATTATTCAAAAATTCATTTTTTACTGTCGCAAATTTTAATTACGCCAGGGATTGCCTTTTCTATAGTAAATTATTCAAAAAATAATTTTTTAGTGTCGCAAATTATAATTACGCCAGGGATTGCCTTTTCTATAGTAAATTATTCAAAAAATAATTTTTTAGTGTCGCAAATTTTAATTATGCCAGGGATTGCCTTTTCTATAGTAAATTTTGCAAAAAATAATTTTTTCTGTCACAAATTTTAATTACGCCAGGGATTGCCTTTTCTATAGTAAATTTTGCAAAAAATAATTTTTCACTGTCGCAAATTTTAATTACGCCAAGGATTGCCTTTTCTATAGTAAATTATTCAAAAATTCATTTTTTACTGTCTCAAATTTTAATTACGCCAGGGATTGCATTTTCTATAGTAAATTATTCAAAAAATAATTTTTTACTGTCGCAAATTTTAATTACGCCAGGGATTGCCTTTTCTATAGTAAATTATTCAAAAATTCATTTTTTACTGTCGCAAATTTTAACTACGCCAGGGATTGCCTTTTCTATAGTAAATTTTGCAAAAAATAATTTTTTCTGTCACAAATTTTAATTACGCCAGGGATTGCCTTTTCTATAGTAAATTATTCAAAAAATAATTTTTTACTGTCGCAAATTTTAATTACGCCAGGGATTGCCTTTTCTATAGTAAATTGTTCAAAAAATAATTTTTTACTGTCGCAAATTTTAATTACGCCAGAGATTGCCTTTTCTATAGTAAATTATTCAAAAATTCATTTTTTACTGTCGCAAATTTTAATTACGCCAGGGATTGCCTTTTCTATAGTAAATTATTCAA